>OZ025880.1:1050112-1065112 GCA_964019415.1 Ianthella basta
GAATGGAGACTTCATAAAAATTTCTCATTTTGCCATAGAGATCCCTCTGAACTGCCTACCTTAATCACCACTTTGTTTCTCCTGTAGTAGCAGTAAACAGTGACTCCAGCAATGATCATAAACACAACAACCAGTGCCACAATCACTCCAACAATACCATACAAGTAAGCAGGTACAGCTGTGGAGAGAAAAGAGATGTCATACTCACTTCTGTTCTACTGTCTATGACCAGACAGCAAGGGAATGAGCATATGCCAATGACACACTACATGTACACACCCCAACACTGTACCACTGCAGTTGCAGAAGACTAACTTTCTTGAGGAGCAGGATTGGTAAGTGTCTGGGTAACAGTTTCCACTGCCCACTCTCCTGCTGATCCCCACTCTGAAACTGCATGCACCTGAGGTTGGAAATGGGGACTGAACAACAGGCCACACTGGTAGGCTAGCTAGCATGCAGCCTTACAGAGAAATTAAAGTACTCATCCTTCAGAAGATCTGTGACAATGTGAACCTCTACCCGTAGTGTCAGGTCCTGAGCAGCAGCAGTGTCCTGTGAAGAATGTAAGCACACTTCTTTAATGAGACCACAAACATTGCTATTATGCATGAGGTATGAATATGATTACCCAATAAGCCTTGTGAATGCCATTACTAACCTTGACACTTTTAGTTAAGCTAGTAAAACTAGGATCCCTGCGCCTAGGTGAACTGAGGACAATCTCGTAGTGGTCAACCTTCCCATATGGTGCTTCTGGACCGAGCCAAGACAGGTTGGCAATGATCTGACTATTGGTTAAGTCAAAGACGACTTTAACTGTGAGGTTTTGAACTGGTGATGGTGAATGGGCTAATTGTAGGGAAGGGAGAACAGAGCAGGGGAGAGAAGAGATGTTACACCACAATAAACAGGAGGGGCTGTTTGGTGAATTGTGTAACTAAACATGGCGAAGCTTGCCACCTCAACAACAGCCATGTGCTTACAAACATAACTCACATGGAAGGGGAAACGTTGAACTTGCTGTGATTGTGAAGTAAATACCACTGTATCTGTACTTGGAGTAGATTCTCTGGCAGATTAGTAAAGAAAGTATAAAAGTACCAGTATATTTCTATGATTCGCCATTAATTCATGTGTATACAGGCCCATATGTAAACACACCTGAAATTTGTATATCTCATCATTGGTTGTTGGCTGGATGCCACTGAACCTGAAGTAGCATACAGTCTTGGAAGGCTGCAAATACAGTAAAATGTGAAACTAACACATGCTTACATCTCTATGTGAGAATGTCAGAACATGAGCAAATCCATCGTGCCTGGAACAAAACATACACACTAAACATTGCAAACACATTTGTATGTATGTTATACAATGATGTACTGAAACTATTGATACATACATATACACTGTACCATGTGTACAGAATGCACAGTGCACTTACAATAACATCTAAATGTCGTGTGAAATGACGATTTTTAGGGTCAAAAACAGAGATTCCAGAATTTGACTCTCTGGTAAGCAGTCCATAGACAGTTTCAATGACTGCAAGGGAACTCCAGTGACTGGTCACATTGTAAGAGTATGTTAAAAGAGAAAGACCAGTGATGGGACTAGTGGAGATATTGTAGGTGGTTATCCCCTCAATAGTGGCATAGTCTGGTACTGCAGAGACAGGACAGTGAAACATTTTTGTATTAGTAAGAATACAGAGACTTAATATCGTTGGTGCACTTAAAAATAGCACACAATAATAATTGCAATACTTACAATCAACTGATACTGCCTTCCAGTTGGCAACTGCAAAAATAGAATATCTGGTAGCAGTTCTATTTCACTGAGGCAGTGCATACACCTGTGTGTGTCAGTCAGTACAGAAGAGAACACTCACTAACTGTAACACTGTAGTGCTCACAGGCACAGGAGCACAACTGACTGTGGGCACAGCATGCAATGTGATGGACAGCAGTTAGCACTTACACCAATGAAATACTTGCAATTCTTGTCGTAAAGAGGAAAGATCTTCTCAACTTCTTGTGTTCCACGAATGACCAAACTCACATTGTTCTAGAGATTAGAACAGAATGACATGATTCAAACACTTCACCTCTAATGTCCAGTTTCCACAAAGTTTTAAATCAGATTACCTTGTTGTCAAATGGAGCATCAGTGATAATTTTGGAGTGACGTCCAAATCTAGCGACACATTCACTCTCTGCATACCTTGGATCATTAACAACCTGTACTCTGTATCCTTCCACATACTCTTGATCTGCAACAAACACAACAATGACACATGGACACACACACGCAGGACAGCATCACACTCACTCCACATGATTACCATGCACTACTTAGGGCTCACAAGTCACAGGTCATCCCTCATGAGCCAACACACAGACTGTAGTCACATTTGTATCAGTTACTGTACATCATCTACAGCTGTTAACAGACAGCTCACAGCACTTGCCACTCACCTGGACTGAGGTCATCACTGGTTATTTCAAGTCTTAGTTCTCCTGTAGAATAGTCAAACCCCAGCTTTATTGACACATTATTTGGTGGAATAGGAAACCAACTTCCTGCAAAAAAAAGGGTGTAGACAGCCATTTCACTAGACATTCCTAGTAACTGCAGTTCTAGTCAGCAACACTCACTGTAAACTATATGAGCATGTGTATATGTGCACAGAACACAGCTCCAACTTACCAAAGAAGCACTGGGGTTCCATTGTAGAAAATGGACCAATTCCATGTTCATTAACAAATGCAAATGACAAAAGTACATTCTGTTTGCACTGGAGTTCCCTGATGGCCAGCATGTTTGATCCAATGCGGTACAGTGGGCCCACTTCATCGGGAAGGAGAAGGAAGGGGAGGTGCTGCAAGGGGAGGGAATCAAGAGACCCTACATCATGAGGTATCCTTCTGATTCAGTACCAGAAGGTGGTGCTCTGCCTACTTGTGGAATGTATCGATCAACATTCTGTCCATATTCTTCGTAAGTCACCTTCCAGATTAAGCCATAGGTGATACCACTTGGGAGAGAGGGAGGTGGTGGCAGTGTGAAACCCGGAACAGGAGTGAAGGGCAGAGGAGGAGGAGGAGTTGGAGGGACATAGTTGACTTGGACCTCAAGCACTCCTTCTTTCCTCAAAGTCACATTGGAAGTGTAGTCCATACTTAGTTCAGGTCGGTCAAGTAGGCCAGGGTAGGTCACAGCTGTGTGCAGTGTAGGGAAGGTCAATGAGATGAGAATTAAGGTGCATGTACAACAACTAATACCAGCATGTGGCTTACCATTGGTGCTAGACTGTGGTGGAAAGTTGCTCTCCACCAGATGGCAGTGCTGGGGGCAGGTCTCCAAGTGGCACTGCTGAATGCAGGCACTATCAGCATCAGGAGGAAAAGCTCGCTCACAGATTCCACCCTTTGGTAATAGAGAAATGTGCCATCATGTGAGCAAGGTACACCAGCCAACTGTATGAATGAGCTGCAAGGCCAATAGCTTACAGGCACTGCGCATAAGTCACTGCAAGTTGTGTTGGGGTCCGAGATAAGGGCAGCGATGGAGTCAGTAGGGCTGAACAGGGACTCCAAACCAAAGAGACATGCAGAGAAACAAACGTGACCCTGTGTAGCGAAACAGCAGGAAAAGCGAGAAGTAGATTAAAGGGAGCAACGAAGCTATAGAGCACGCTCAGAAACCGCACCACTTTCCACTGGTCGCTACAGGCAGGTTCGGTGTAAATGTCGTCTATGATCGGCGCGCTTCCATCTGGAATGCCTCCTGTTACCTGCAATGAGTGGTTACACGAGAGACGAGAGCGTGCATTTCATTCTATGGAGTGGGTTACACTCCACATACGCATGCATGGCCGACCAGACTTACGTTGGTGCAGCAGAAGCTGAAGCACCGCTCCACAGCGATCAGGTCTTCCGACAGGTTACTAAATAACTTGTGACCCGTTCCAGGTGTGCTGTCGTCACAGTGAGTAGGATCGTTGCACTGAGAAAGGCCTTCATAGCCGTAAGTGATCGCGAAGAGTTCTTCGTTCCTTAACCCCGTCACTGGGTCGCAGTGAAACATGCAGTGGTGAGCTGACACGTCAGCCACCAACACAACCAGCAAGAGGATACTGCTCAAACAGCTCATTTCGACAATCAAAGGGGCTCCCACTGGGAAGCTGTAGCCTTTTGATAACGGTTGGCGCTCTGCTTGGGAGCTCGATTTGGACGATCTGCAGGTGGTTAAGCAATTAGTCTGCATGGTACTTTGACTATATACGTAGCTAATCAAGTTAACGTTATTGTAGGTTTTCATGTAGTTCATGATCAGAGTCTTCATTCTGTAGGATCAAAGAAGCCTGGCGTATATATAAAATAGACATGGATGCGCCAGGCTATAGGCTTCCTATCAACATACCAATCCTGTAGAAGTCTGACTGTGTAGACCACCATCAGATTAGTGCTACTCTCAATGACTTCAAAGAATCAATAGAGTCAGGTTTCAGAGACAACACATGTCAAGCCCCGCTAGTATGTATAGCTGGAGAGTGGACTGCCTAGCTAGGGCACAGCAGTGAAAGCCCTTATTCATCCTGATTACCTCAATTTCACCTCTTTCCATTCGATGTACAATAGTGATACAGACTTCACTGCACACAGTCAGCTAGAGGGTCTCCCCTACATACTAACCATGCACATGTAACAATAGCTTTCATCACAGCATTGATCAGCCCCCTTCATTGCATGCGCAGTTCCTGCGCTTTAACCTGTAGCTAATACAATGCATAGGTATACTGTAGCCACACACACATCACTCTCACAACACTCGGTCCACAGACTCAATGGCCATTCAGCGAAGACAGAGTTCCCCATCCATGCGTGCATGGTCTTGATACAGACATCCTCACTTTGAGCCATTCCAATTAAAGTCAGAGATCTTCAGCACCTTGTTCTCCCCAACCAACACATTCCTGCAGGCAAGATCTTTGTGGACGATAGCACATTAATGTGAGATGAAAAATGAGACTAAGTGAGACGTTGCACACTTGTGTATTAGATGCATACAGTTGAGGTTTGTCTGTGTACTTCATGTATGCAGGTATGCAAGTATGACGAAGTTATGACAATTATGTCATTGACCCACTACATCAAAATTCCTTTGTTGCCAGTGTGAGTTCCACAGTAGATATAACACTACTCATTTGTATCTCAACCAAGATGGCTCTAAAGGAAAGCTGTATGCACAGGGTTCCCACATGTACCCAGACTGCTTCAACTGCATTTTGTCAATAATGTGCACCTCCTGAAGCCTAGTTTCTGTGTTAGCAAGGATGCCATCTACGTATATCCACAGAGATAGCTGCACCCACCTTGTGGGTGTATGGGGTTGAGGTGGATACCTTCATGTTGTAATGCTATGCACACTGACAAATGCAGACAGGTTAGTACTTGAGAGAGATTAGTGTAGGGATAATCTTCTGAAGTTTCCTGCTCCCCATTCCAAGTCCCATTTGCAATTTCCACATTGAAGGCTGCACAAGGGCACTATCTGCTACAACATACATACATGTGAAGTCTAAAATAGCAGCTAATCAGATTTGATTATGTACAAGTAATGCAGTTGTGTTTCTTGAACAAACAAACATTATAGTTTAACAGTAAACAAGTATAAATTTGCTCAGGGTTTAATAATTTATACAATAACAGCTGAAAGGGCCCAAAGGTTAGACAACTGCTACAAAAGTTAGGATGACACAGCAGAACATGTTTTCTATTCAAAGCCTTGTTTGAGATTACACATTGATTCACAGTCCCTTCATGCATAACATAATGATACTCATGTATCACATGAGACTCCCAATCATGCAGGAAGTTGTATGAAATGTATTATTGTGTGATCTCCTTACATACCATTTCCTGGAGATCTGCATGGTATAAGCAAATGAGATGAGATGTACATATATGCCCTCAGTGTAAGTAGGGAGGGCTCACATCATCCTCGTAAATCAGCAATGGACAGTGAGAGGCTGGAGTTAAGGGTGTGAGGTGTGTGCTCGCATTGGTGTCAATGTGATTCATATAATTATCTTTTGCCCACAGCTGCACTCACATGCAGCATTGCACACAAAGACCATGCATGCATGGTTTGTTGTGCATTGTACAATTGCATACATAAGTATATAATGCCATGTCCAATTAACTCAGCTATTACAGGAACTATAAGCTAGCTATAGTCCTACTCAAATCTATTGTATGCATGAAGTGTGTATAACTGTTGCTGTTAAACAAACTACTCTGCCTGTTCAGTTGATTGAAGCAAATATGAGCCTTCTAATCATCCTTTGCAAGGGAAGTCCAAACACTTGAAGAGCTTCGGCAGTTTTCTGAGGATCTGAATGCATAGCATCATTAACACATGGCATGCACAGGGTACACACAGAAACATCTGCAATCACCTTGTATGGGTAAACACATACTGACCACAACACATAAAGCTTCCTTACATTTCCTTCTATGCATAACGAATTTCTATTCATTGCCTTCTGCACACACTTTCCCCAATCTTTCAGGCACTTCTTCAATTCAGATCCTTCACGACCAGCACATCTATACTTTTTGAGATTGCCGCTGCACTGACTCGGAAGTGGTCTCTTTTGTTTTGCAAAGTAGCATGCATTGCAGGAGGTCACCTGGTTGGTACAGTTGCCTTTTGCATCGATACTGCATATAGCGATAAGTCACACATTATGTGGACTGAAAGAGGTATATCTTTCCATGGTTCAGTGAATGTACTTTGGGTGTATATATACACATGTGTGTGCATGTGCATGCTTGTGCACCTGTGTGTGTACTTACCTAGTACTAGTACACAGAGCATCCCAATTCTTTGTACAGTAGTCATAGGTGCACGGTTCTGTACAGTGGACCATGAAACAGTATCAGTGGGAGGCAACACATCAATGATTTTACTGATGACATAGGAGAAGTGCAAAAATGAAATGGCTACACAAAGCTTGCACTAGAGAAGAATCCAAATCAGTAACCAATCAAGACTTACACACACTGTCTTGAGGCAAAAGCATAGGTAAAGTGTGGAGTATAGGTGCATGCATGGAATGTGAGAACACTGAATAAGAGGGAAAATGAATTATCGAGGGTAATGATGAAGTATCATTTGAAGGTTGATGTAGTGAGCGAGACCAATTTGCAAGGTGGTAGAGCCAAGGCGTGTCAGAAGAGAAGGCATGTCAGTTTCTGACACAATGGAAACGTGAGAGAATATAGCTACAATTCATCTGAAAGTGAAGAAACAGAGAGTCTCTTTCATCCAAGTCAATTTCATCCAAGTGTATTCCCCTACTAAGGATGCTGGCAAAGAAATGAAAGAAGAGTTTTATGCAGCTCATCAAGAGATACTAAATAGAAAGGGAACAATGAACAGCATATATATGTACCAAGAGGTGACAGGTTTGTGCATGGCCTTAGGCAATAATTATTGTAATGTGTGTAGGCATGCAATAGGGAGGCACAGTAATACCCTGTTTACACTAGTGCATATTTTGGAATGGTCTGGTTCAGTATGGTACAGTACAAAAAAATGGCCCGTGTGAACTAGTAATGTACCATACTGAACCATACCAGCATAGTGTAAACGTGGTATAAGGTGGTTACAAGATGTGGACCTGCAGTACTGGAGATTGGAACATACATATTTTGAGAAGCAGGACACATGCAGATCAGAAAGGTAATAAGATGTACAAGAAAAGCAGCAAGCTATGATAGTGCCTGCACACACATCCACACACATCCACACACAGACATACATGGATACAAACAAAAAACAAAGTTAAATTTTAACTTCAGCTACAATATGGCAACCACAGACACACCTCTGGCAAAGTTTGGGTACACTGTCACATTTGTCCACTCTCCATATGTACCCACACCAGTTAGGGAAGAACCCCATTTTGACACAGCTTGGACCTAACAAACGTACAATCACATGCACCATACAAAATCTTCATTTTCAGTGGTACAGAATTGCACTACTGTACATGTACGTATGGTCAAAGTGCATGTGGAAACAGAAGCAGAAATTAAACAAAAACCTGACAATGGTAGTAAAACAATTGCTAAGCACAGACTCTTGTACATTACCTTACAAAGCAGCCTCACTCAGCATCATCCATACACAGTCTAACTGTAAAAACAGTGATGGCTTCAGGCCACCAGTGGTGGTTTCTCATGCAGGGGCAAGCAGTGGTTTCAAGCCACTATTTTAACACCTTTCGTCACTGAGAAACCAGTAATGATGGTCTGAATCCACCACTGTTTACAGTGCACCTCCCACACCTCCCCCGTACAGTGCACCAATTGCTATATGTAGTGAGTGAGATTTTCAATCAAAGGCATAATATATTTGTTCCACTCACAGAAAAGTTAAAGTAATCTTGTTCAGTGAGAGCTGCTGAGAATGTGACAAAGTTCTCCTCGCTCATATCAAAGGCAGCAGCAGTGCTCTGTGTAGGTGTGAGAGAGAAGTATAATAATTATAGCCAGCAAGCAACAAACACACAACAAGCAGCAAAGCCAATAAATGTAAGGTATAATTACTACACTAATACAAATGTGTACGCAAACAGGCTGAATCCATTGCACATAGAGTGTAATCATTGTATGCTGTTAAATACATTATGGAAGATGTATCATACTACAGTGGAACCTATCTAAGATGGTCACTGTGTGAGGCAGCCACCTCTCTAAAACAGCCAGCCTCCCTGGCTCCAAATAGCACTAAACCATTGCAATCTACCTCTGCAGAGCAGCCACCTCTCTATACATGTCAGTTAGAGCTGGCCCACAGGTGGCTGTCTTATACAGACAGGGTTCACTGTAATTATTGAAGGAGTGTGTATGACGTTATAGACTCCTCAATACAGGGGATGCACATCCATGCATATGCCAATAGATGGTTACATGCAATATTGTGTGTACATGAACAAAGACTAATCACTGGATATTACGCCTACCAGCCTTCTACACTGAAGTGTTTCAGGAGGCTGGGGGGCCGGAGCCCTATTGATGGCAACCAGTGATCGCCCCCCCCCCCATTACTAGTCGAGGCAATCACTGGTTGCCATCAATAGGGCTCCGGCCCCCCAGCCTCCCGAAACACTTCGGTGTAGAAGGCTGGTAGGCGTAATATCCAGTGATTAGCCTTTGTTCAACCTAGCCCGGCCTGGCCGTTGCAGTGGCTTACTGCAATGAACCGACCTCTCATTGTGTGTACATGTTTGCATTCATAAAGAGGAACTACTAGAGTCACTCATCTACAGGCAGTCTAGCAATTATTCAAAAAGAAAGTCATAAAGAAAAAATATATAGAGGCTCATAATACCAAAAAGGGAACACAGTTACTTGTGTACAGGATCATCTGACACACCTCAACACATAGAGTCCCTCCAACAATGGTGCTTGCACTGACAAAGCTGAGGACATATCTGTATTCAATCAGCTCTCCTTCGGGAAACTCTGGCCCTAACCAGGTGGCATTTCCTCTGAACTCATTATTCTCAAAGTCCAGGTAGTAATGGAAAGTCAAGTTTCTTGGTGGGCCAGGAGGATGAGCTGTAATATGCAGTGTAACAGTAGGAAGGACTTCCATGATGATGTGGCAATATTGCATCTGTACACTACTCTGCAGAGTCTGATGTCAGTGATACAGACACTAGAGGTCCCAGCCTGTCATAAGCTGTGCTGGACTTATGAACATCATGTAATACTATGCTTTGACTGCCCACAGTACTAGTTGCACATTATGACATCATCACACATTGATGATGCATCTGATGTATGTTGTTGAAGTGGTTTCAACAATAACGAATATAGCATTGTTTGTTAACTAATGAAACAAATGAAGCCAAACTTACGAGGAAGCAGCACTACTCCAGGAGTGAACACCTTGGGGTAAGGAAGTGTGCTAAAGAAGACTGGCTTATTAATGCAAGTAATCTGCAAAAGTAATTAAGATAAACATTTACATTATAAGTACTAGAAAAGGCAGCATACACATTGCACACATAATGTATATATAAATTATAATAAAATTAAATAATTACCATACTACACATGTAAACTAATGTATGATTTTGTATTTGCATGACCATACAAGTATACACTACACACACACACACACACGATGCATACATATACGTATTCAAACAGGCAACATGTATATACCTGCACATTCTATATCCATAATTATATAATTAAAAATAAGCTATACAGACATGCATACATTTTTGTGTTTATAGACAATTATCACAATTATAAGTGACACACACACACACACACACACACACACACACACACACACACACACACACACTGAAACACACATGAAAATTGTATTCTCCAACACTGTCCTTGATGGGAGGTACCTTCCGAAAGACAAAGCTATAGCGTGTCATGGAGGGCTATGTACAATGAAGAGGGGTGAAAGCTGATAGTTAGAATGCACAGTTATGCTCTACTTAACAAGACAAGTTACCTGCACAAACAAGCTACACTCAGCCTAGCAAATTCTGCACAAACAAACAATAATATTTCATCACACTTACTCTCACTAAAATCCTCTTGAAGTATCGCTCAATTCCTATATGGGATGGGTCATAAGTCTGTGCATAGAAGTGGCCAGTGATGGAGCTAAGTATTGCTAATGACTTCCAATGGTTGGTCAGTGTCAAGTGGTAGGTGACATCCACCAGTCCTGTCACACGGTCTCTCTCAAGATCATAGGACTGATTCCAAGTGGCTAAAGGATAGCTGGGAACTGTGAGAGGGAGGAAGGATATGTCACAATCATCATAATTATATAGTCAAACAATCACTAGCACAAACACTCATCTGTATTTTAAATACACAATATTTAACTACTTTTCTATATTTGGAAATCCACAATTGTTGATTCCAAGATTTGCACATGCTTCAAACATCATCATGAAATTAGATGCCCTAGAAATATGGCTACTGCAAGTAGATATTGCAGCCCAAGGGATACCCTAATTTGATCACCTTATATTAATATAGAATATTTTATACTCACTCATGCCCATTGTATTTCCAACATTAGTATAATAGTATGCATTGTGGGCACCTGTGTCAGTTATTCCCTGATGGAGGCAACTGTTGGTTGCCGAAACGTCAACCAGTTTCAAGTGTTTGGCTAGTGTTTCCTGGGATTGAATTTAAGAACTGTTAATATTATTGTGTTGTTAACATATCACTCCAACAATCTGATATTGCATATGATCTGTGGATTTCATCAAGTATCCTGCTGGCTGTCCCTAGAACCACATTTTGTGGGTGGCAGTCATTTTATGTAGGTAGGGGTACAAGGTTAATGGCTGCTAAGTACAAATTCATCAAAATCCCAGAAGGAACAGCACTTGAGCTATATAGTGTCAGTAATGTTTGTGCACAAGAAAGAAACTTGTTCGTAATATATATAATATTATTCATTTCACAGAGCAGAGTAATGTGGTGCCATTGTCATATCAAAATGTGAGACCGGTGGCTCCATGTGTCTACTCACCTACAACAGTTGATAGCTGCCAGTATCCTCCTCTGAAAGAGACGGCCTCATTTTGAGGCAGTGCATACACCTATAAGTGAGGCAATAATGACCAAAGTGTACCTCTGTCAATGTGACACAGGTGGGAGTGGGGGCCTGAGTGGAGTGACTTCTGCCAGTGAAGACTGTGAGCTGATTGTCATCTTGTCACTAATTATATGCTCCTTTTAGTGCACCACTGTGTACTCCTTACCATGCAGCAATCTAACTCAACAGGTATATCGTTGGATGGCTCTATACAGCATCCTCATTCAGTAACTGATCATGAGTTAGCGTTGGTTCTCTAATACCAGCTTCACAACAGGGTTGAAAACCTTGCCGACGTTTCGACCAGATGCTCTGGTCTTCTTCAGGGCGAAGATAGGCTAGCGCGAGCACGGATCATATTTATAGCCTAGCATCTCATCATGCGCTGTCACCGGAAGCCACATCAAGGGGTGTCACTGGAAGTTGCGGGATTGCCTTCCTCAAGGCGGCCATCCAACATCCAGGCAGCTCCAGCCCACCATCCCTGTTGAGGGAGGGGTGGTTTAGCCTGATGTGGATTGCCTCCTTGAGCATCAGTTCTTCGGAGGTCCTGGCTTGGTCGATCACTGTTGTCTCCTCCCATTTGATTGGATGGTGGTTCTCCCACGCATGTTCTGCAAGGGCTGACTTCTCCAGTGTCCCCTTCTGACAGGCATCCTGGTGCTCTTTCATTCTTGTCTCGAGCCTCCTCAGTGTCTCCCCAATGTAGATCTCGCCACAGCTGCATGGGACTTGATACACCACCTTGGACTTCTTCTCCAGCGCCAGTGTGTCCTTCACCTTGGTTAGCATGGAACGTAGAGACAGTCCAGACTTGAAGACAACCTTCGTGCCGAACTTCCTACAGACCCGTCTGATGTCCTCACTGACTCCTTCTGTGTAGGGAAGCATCACCAGTGGGGGTCTGCGTCCCTCCTCCGGCAGTGGCTCCTCAGTGGTCTCCACATCTCGCCTGGAAGGAATGGATGAGGAGCGGATGAAGTTACTGGGGTAACCATTCTGTCTCAGCACCTCGGTGAGGTGACACTCTTCCTTCTGTAAGTCCTCCTGCTTGGTGGTGATGCTCCTTGCTCTGTCGTACAGACATCTGACCAGCCCTCTTTTGACGTGAGATGGATGGTGGGACCGGAAGTCCAGGTACCGGTCCGTGTGTGGGCTTCCTGTAGACGGTGACATCCAAGTTGCCATCATCTTTCCTCTGGAGCAGGGCGTCAAGAAAGGGGAGGCTCCCTTCCTTCTCCACTTCCACAGTGAACTTGATGGATGGCCGCACACTGTTGAGGTGGCTCAGGAGTCCTTCCATTGTGCCCTTCTTCACGATGCAGCAGGTGTCATCCACGTACCTCTTCCAGAGCCGGGGCTTGGTTGGGGCGGACCTGAGTGCCAGTTCTTCGAAGAACTCCATGTACAGGTTCGCCACCACTGCTGAGACAGGGGAACCCATTGCTGCACCTTCCTCAGTGTCTCCCCAATGTATTGAGCAATGGGTTCCCCTGTCTCAGCAGTGGTGGCGAACCTGTACATGGAGTTCTTCGAAGAACTGGCACTCAGGTCCGCCCCAACCAAGCCCCGGCTCTGGAAGAGGTACGTGGATGACACCTGCTGCATCGTGAAGAAGGGCACAATGGAAGGACTCCTGAGCCACCTCAACAGTGTGCGGCCATCCATCAAGTTCACTGTGGAAGTGGAGAAGGAAGGGAGCCTCCCCTTTCTTGACGCCCTGCTCCAGAGGAAAGATGATGGCAACTTGGATGTCACCGTCTACAGGAAGCCCACACACGGACCGGTACCTGGACTTCCGGTCCCACCATCCATCTCACGTCAAAAGAGGGCTGGTCAGATGTCTGTACGACAGAGCAAGGAGCATCACCACCAAGCAGGAGGACTTACAGAAGGAAGAGTGTCACCTCACCGAGGTGCTGAGACAGAATGGTTACCCCAGTAACTTCATCCGCTCCTCATCCATTCCTTCCAGGCGAGATGTGGAGACCACTGAGGAGCCACTGCCGGAGGAGGGACGCAGACCCCCACTGGTGATGCTTCCCTACACAGAAGGAGTCAGTGAGGACATCAGACGGGTCTGTAGGAAGTTCGGCACGAAGGTTGTCTTCAAGTCTGGACTGTCTCTACGTTCCATGCTAACCAAGGTGAAGGACACACTGGCGCTGGAGAAGAAGTCCAAGGTGGTGTATCAAGTCCCATGCAGCTGTGGCGAGATCTACATTGGGGAGACACTGAGGAGGCTCGAGACAAGAATGAAAGAGCACCAGGATGCCTGTCAGAAGGGGACACTGGAGAAGTCAGCCCTTGCAGAACATGCGTGGGAGAACCACCATCCAATCAAATGGGAGGAGACAACAGTGATCGACCAAGCCAGGACCTCCGAAGAACTGATGCTCAAGGAGGCAATCCACATCAGGCTAAACCACCCCTCCCTCAACAGGGATGGTGGGCTGGAGCTGCCTGGATGTTGGATGGCCGCCTTGAGGAAGGCAATCCCGCAACTTCCAGTGACACCCCTTGATGTGGCTTCCGGTGACAGCGCATGATGAGATGCTAGGCTATAAATATGATCCGTGCTCGCGCTAGCCTATCTTCGCCCTGAAGAAGACCAGAGCATCTGGTCGAAACGTCGGCAAGGTTTTCAACCCTGTTGTGAAGCTGGTATTAGAGAACCAACCCTTTCTGATGCCTGAGCCAGCTGAGAAGCCCTCACTTCATTGATCATGAGTTATTCACCACTGAGAAACCCATCATCATTCATACAATTATATCATGAACTGCCATCCTTTCCATCATGGTGCAGTGTGCAGTAGTGTGTGTTTATAATATCATGATAATATTGCATGGTATTAGCCTTCTGCCTCCACAACTCCCTAACCATTACTATTAACTGCTTCAAAACAGTAATTCCAATTGAAGTGTTCACTACTGCCATCTTAGTCCCACCCCCACCCACCACTCCCACTCACTCCTATCCAGTATGTACAACCAGTCTTCTTATAGGTTTCAGGGAAAAGCTGAAGAACTCCTTCCGTTGTGTCCACTACAAGATGGCGGTCAGTCTGAAAGAGGAGACAAAAGTTTTTATTCAACTACTGTGACAAACATCACGTACGCACTCCTCCAATATTCACTGAGTTGTAGCACATCTTTAATAATCCAATACATGTAGTGAAACTCAATTTGTTGGTACATAAAGATTTAGAGCTACTCTGGGTAAAATATATTGCAAATTCCAAACATGGAATGTGATATGCACGACTTACTTTATTTGGGAAGGTGACAGATCCAAAAGCCTTCAAAGTCCTACCACTCCCTGTGCAATCA
>OZ025880.1:1070112-1192612 GCA_964019415.1 Ianthella basta
GGTGGAATGGGAGAGCCGTGGAGAGATCAGGAGAAGTGTCGTGTGAGTGTACATGTGAGTGTGTGTGTGTGTGTGTGTGTGTGTGTGTGTGTGTGTGTGTGTGTGCACGTGTGTGTGTGTGTGTGTGTGTGTGTTTGTGCATATGTTCGAGAACAGCTATGTCAAAGAAGATTCCAATGGTTTGGACATGTATGGAAGATGCCAACCGATCTCCCACAGAGACAACTAAAGAGATGTAGGCCAAGTGGTAGAAAGAGATCACCAGCGGGGACACAACTGTGCTGGTGTACACATGACTTATTGAGTGATGACCTTAAGGGAATTGTGAAGTGGTCAGATGTGATCAAGGACTGGGTAGAATGGAGAGCCACCATCCCCATGAGACAACAGCTTTTAGATCCCCCCAACATCCCTAGTGGACATGGATAATGGAAGAGGAGGAGGAGGTGTGTGTGTGTGTGTGCGCGCATGTGTGTGTGTGTGTACGTGTGTGTGCATGCATGGTTCTAACTTGCATTTTTGTCAACTCACCCAAGGTAGCTATCTCCCACAGAACGATACCAAATGACCACCTGATCACGAGGACAAGTAAGATTGAGTTAGTTAATGCCATTCATCATATGAACCACACAGCAGACCCATTTCATAACTCATTCACATAACAGTTATAATTATACATTACCTTCTTAGCTGTACATCACATCAATGCACCCATTTATGTATACAATTTGTGATTACCTCCTGATGCAGACCAGTTTGGAATGTCAAGTACACAGCATTGCCTCCCTCCCCCCCCCCCCCCCCCCCCCAGCGGCATGACATTGTATAGTACAAGCTTTATACCAACTCTCACATGTCACTCCCACATCACTCCCACATTATTCACACGTCACTCACACGTCACTCTTGGTAGTGTAAATCCTCTCTATGATGGATTCAATGGCCATCCAGCGAAGAGGGAGTTTCCCATCCGTGGTCTTGATGTAGATGTCATTCTCTCTAGCCAATCCAAAGTCAGAGATCTTCAGCACCTTGTTCTCCCCAACCAACACATTCCTGCAGGCAAGGTCTCTGTGGACAATGCCCAACTTGGAGAGGAACTCCTGTTGATCATAGAGAAGAGAAGATGAAAGAGGAATATACAGTTATTGGTATAGTTGAGATTTACTGCAAGTGGTGAATAAGAGAATCACAACAGACCATGTGTTGCAAACTATACGGTCTGTCTCACCATTCCTTTGGAAATCTGGAGTGCAAATGAGATGAGATCATTTGGTCTCAACTGCCCCAATGAAATGTAAGGATTTTCAGAGGGGGAGTTTGCACTTTCTACAGTTTGCTGAAGAGGACAGTCAGAGCCTGGAGTCCTTGGTGTGACAGGTGGGCTCCTGACAGCTGACTCAGCAGAATTCACAATCTCACTGCCTATTGGTGGCAGGCTGCAATCAGTGGCATTCCTCTAATGTGAAGAATAAGAGAGAAGAAGGTAATCACAGTAGCCGATCAATTACTCTGGTAAGCCATCCAACTCCAAGCAAAGGCTGTTTAGTCAGTAGGTGAACAACAGAATGTCATGCAGTGCTTCAGCAGAGAATCAAACTACACTGCAGTTACAGCCATTACATTGACTGCATTTGACAAGTATACGTGAAGCAACAAAGGAGATGTGTAGGTGCAAGTATTGGGATGAGATTTTGATTCTTAAGGCTATATGTCCATATATTATAAGATGTAGAGTGTACGTGGTATAGTTTGTTAAGGACTTTAGAAGTTGGAAGTATATATTATAATGGACTTTAAAGCTGTGGTATAAATTTCCTATAGCTAATAACATTTGAAGCCAACCAATGTGGCACAAGGCAGTAGTGGTTCTCAGTTGTTACAGGGGAAAGGGGGGGGGGGGGTCAGACACAGGAGGGTATACAGTATGATGGAAACTAGGCCTGCATATGGGCTGCACTGGTGCACATCTGAAGTATTTTGAGTTGGAGCAGGAGCGCTAGCCCCACAAGTTTTAACTCAAAATACTTGTTCTACAAATATAGGAATGGCATATAAAAACCAAAACACATAATGGCACAGTGGATCAGAGCATTAATCATGGTCTCTACATGCAAGAGTGTTGCAGCATATAATAACATTATGTAGTCCTACATCCTTGAATGTAGGGACAATGGTTAATGCTCCATGCATTGTATAACAGCCTTTACTTGTTTCTGTTCTTTTAATGCCATCCTTACATCCTTAGTATATTTTTAGAAATGTTCTATTACTTCTAGTTTCTGTACTTTATATGGTGGAACACACAAGTGTCAGGAATATAATTATAGGCAAATAGTGTAAAGTTGAAACACCTTGATATCAATTTTGGTAATTATCAGGTGCATTCAATGACCACTCACTTACAGTTGCATGCTAACCTCATTAACTGCAACTGAGAGTATATACCATTGCATTACTTCCACATTTAAGAAGCTATAACCATCTTTTTCACCACTGTGTGGGGTATTCAGGAATACTCATTGTTACATATACAGCACAAAGTGGAGACAGAGCAGCTCCTCTGCCTCACTTATGCATTGTCTGCTTCTTGCTGAATTACCACACAGTTGACTGGATGAAACACCTCACTTTATAGACACATAAGCATCGATCGACCGTGCTGCTTCAAAGGAATACTAAGGGTGCTTAGGCTCCAAAGCATATACTTTGTAAACCTTGATTACCAACCAGCTTCCTGATGGTCCAAAGGTAGGTCCGCAGGTCTCTACTAGGGATGTACTCCAAAACCAGTGAGAGAGGTTCCTGCAGAGTGCAGCATCCCACCATGTTGACCACATAGGGACAGTTGCCCATGGTGATCTTCTTCATGGTGGCAATCTCCTTCATAAAGTCAGCCTTCAAAGCAATGTCAGCTGCAGCTGCAGGTTGTAATATTATACAAGCATTGTCACACACACGCACACACACGCATGCTCCCCACATGCTCACATGTATGCACGCACACGCACATACGTACACACATATGCACGCACACATGCACACGCACACCCCACATGCATGCACACGCACACACACACACACACACACACACACACACACACACACACACACACACACACACACACACACATATGGCATCAGCAGCAGTACAACTCACACTTTAGAATCTTGACTGCCACACACTTTGAGGCCTTTAAGTAAGGATTGTTGATGTCACTGTCCTTAATCACTCCCTTGTACACCTCCCCAAACTGGCCCTCCCCCAGCATGGTGTCTCTAATAATAAGACACTGAGGGATCTCCCACATGTCCACCGGTAGTAGCTGGAGGTTCTCTTCCTCCCCAGCTCCATGCTGATTATTGATCCAGAGTCCAGGGTTCTGAATCTAACATAGAACCAAGACCAATAATATATGAACAGTGAGCATTGCAGATCAATGTAATTTTCATATATACAGGTGTGACCAGTGTTAAAAGGAATGGGGACTTCATAAACATTTATCATTTTGCCAAAGAGATCCACCTGAACTGCCTACCTTAATCACCACTTTGTTCTTCCTGTAGTAGCAGTAAACAGTGACTCCAGCAACGATCATAAACACAACAACCAGTGCCACAATCACTCCAACAATAGCATAGAGATATGTAGGTGTAACTGCGAGGAGAAAAGGGATGTAAGCGAATAGTTTGTGGGCAATACGTAGCAGATTATTCAACAACTGAATGCAGGACGTTTCGGAGCGAAGGCCTTCGTCAGCTGCATACAAAACTGAGAATGTACAGTGTGAGACTGTTTTATATAGCTATGGGTAACTGTGTGTGACCAATCAAACTCTAAGATTAAGTGTACATGTGTTTAGCCAATCAGAAACAGAAAAGAGATGTCATACTCACTTCTGTTCAATTTTCTATAATCAGACAGCAAGAGAATGAGCATATGCCAATGACACACTACACACCCCAATACTGTACCACTGCAGTTGCAGAAGACTCACTTCCTTGAGGAGCAGGATTGGTAAGTGTCTGGGTAACAGTTTCCACTGCCCACTCTCCTTCTGATCCCCACTCTGAAACTGCACGCACCTGAGGTTGGAAATGGGGACTGAACACCAGGCCACACTAATAGCCTAGCTAGCATGCAGCCTTACAGAGAAATTAAAGTACTCATCCTCCAGAAGATTTGTGACAATGTGAGTCTCTACCCGTAGTGTCAGGTCCTCAGCAGCAGTAGTGTTCTGTGGAGAATGTAAGCACACTTCTTCAATGAAGTATGAGGTATGAATATAATTTCACAATAATGCCTTGTGAATGCCATTACTAACCTTGACACTTTTAGTTAAGCTAGTAAGACTAGCAGCCCTAGGCGAACTGAGGACAATCTCGTAGTGGTCAACCTTCCCGTATGGTGCTTCTGGACCAAGCCAAGACAGGTGGGCAATGATATGACTATTGGTTAAGTCAAAGACAACTTTAGCTGTGAGGTTTTGAACTGGAGACGGTGGACGGGCTAATTGTAGGGAAGGGAGAACAGAGCAGGGGAGAGAAGAGATGTTACATCACAAGAAACAGGAGGGCTGTTTGTTGAGTTGTGTAACATGGCAAATCTTGTCACCTCAACAACAGCCATGTGATTATGTACATAACTCACAAGGAAGGGAGAATGTTGAACTCTCTATGATAACGAAATTAACATTGCTATATCTGTACTTGGAGTAGATTTTCTGCATCGGCAGAAGTGAAGTAAGTATAAAAATACCAGTATATTTTATGAATGTTCCTGTGCATATTCACCATTAATTCATGCATATACAGGCCCATACGTACACACCTGAAATTTGTATATCTCGTCATTGGCTGTTGGCTGGATGTCCCTGAACCGGAAGTAGTACACAGTCTTGGAAGGCTGCAAATACAGTAAAATGTGAAACTAACACATGCTTACATCTCTATGTGAGAATGTCAGAACATGAGCAAATCCATCGTGCCTGGAACAAACCAAACACACTAAACATTGCAAACACATTTGTAAGTTACACAATGATGTACTAGTATACCTATGAATACATACACTGTACCACTGTACCATGTGTGCAAAATACACAATGCACTTACAATAACATCTAAAGTTTGTGTGAGATGACGACGTTCGTGGTCAATAACAGTGAATCCAGGCAGCTCTCTGGTAAGCGTTCCATAGACATTTTCAGTGACTGCAAGGGAACTCCAGTGACTGGTCACATTGAAAGTGTATATTACAAGAGTAAGACCAGTGATGGGACTAGTGGAGATATTGTAGGTGGTTATCCCCTGAATTTTGGCATAGTCTGGTACTGCAGAGAGAGGATAATTAGAATACTGTAATAGCAGGAATACGTGTTGGTTAGGTTTCTGGGCATTTCATACAATACTTACAATCAACTGCTACTGCTTTCCAGTTGGCAACTGCAAAAATAGAATCTCTGGTAGCAGTTCTATTTCTCTGAGGCAGTGCATACACCTGTGTGTGTCAGTCAGTACAGAAGAGAACACTCACTAACTGTAACACTGTAGTGCTCACAGACACAGGAGCACAACTGACTGTGGGCACAGCATGCATTGTGATTCACAGCAGTTAGCACTTACACCAATTAAATACTTGCACCTCTTGTCATAAAGAGGAAAGAACTTCTCAACTTCTTGTGTTTCGCGAATGATCAAACTCACATTGTCCTAGAGATTAGAGCAAAATGACATGACTCAAACACTTCACCTCTAATGTCCAGTTTCCACAAAGTGTCAAATCAGCTTACCTTGTTGTCAAATGAAACATCAGTGACAATTTCAGGGTCACTTCCAAATCTAGCGACACATTCTCTCACTTTAGTACTTGGGTCATTAACAACCTGTACTCTGTATCCTTCCACAAACTCTTGATCTGCAACAAACACAACAATGACACACGGACACACACACACAGGACAGTGTCACACTCACTCCACATGACTACCATGCACTACTCAGGGGTTCACAAGTCACAGATCATCCCTCATGAGCCAACACACACGACTGTGAGTCACATTTGTATCAGTTACTGTACATCATCTACAGCCGTTAACAGACAGCTCACAGCACTTGCCACTCACCTGGACTGAGATCATCACTGGTTATTTCCAGTCTTAGTCCGCCAGTGGAATAGTCAAACCCCAGCTTTATTGACACATTATTTGGTGGAATAGGAAACCAACTTCCTGCATAGAAAGGGTGAAGAAAGTCATTTCACTAGACATTCCTAGTAACTGCAGTTCTAGTTGGCAACACTCGCTGTAAACAATATGAGCATGTGCATAAGTGCACAGAACACAACTCCAACTTACCAAAGAAGCACTGGGGCTCCACTGTAGAAAATGGACCAATTCCATGTTCATTAACGAATGCAAATGACAAAAGTACATTCCATTTGCACTGGAGTTCCCTGATGGCCAGCATGTTTGATCCAATGCGGTACAGTGGGCCCACTTCATCGGGAAGGAGAAGGAAGGGGAGGTGCTGCATGCAGAGAGGAACAAGAGACCCTACATGATGAGGTACCCTACTGATTCAGTGCCAGAAGGTGGTGCTCTGCTTACTTGTGGAATGTATCGATCAACGTTCTGTTCATCTTCTTCGTAAGTCACCTTCCAGATTAAGCCATAGGTGATACCACTTGGGAGAGAGGCAGGTGGTGGCAGTGTGAAACCAGGCCAAGGAGTGAAGGGTGGAAGAGGAAGAGGCGTTGGAGGGACATAGTTGACTTGGACCTCAAGCACTCCTTCTTTCCTCAAAGTCACATTGGAAGTGTAGTCCATAGTTAGTTCAGGTCGGTCAAGTAGGCTTGGGTAGGTCACAGCTGTGTGCAGTGTAGGGAAGGTCAATGAGGAGGTGCATGTACAACAACTAATACCAGCATGTGGCTTACCATTGGTGCTAGACTGTGGTGGAAAGTTGCTCTCCACCAGTTGGCAGTACTGGGGGCAGGTCTCCAAGTGACACTGCTGAATGCAGGCACTATCAGCATCAGGAGGAAAAGCTCGCTCACAGATTCCACCCTTCAGTGATAGAGAAATGTGACATTCATGTGAGCAAGTTACACCAGCCAACTGTATGAATGAGCTGCAAGGCCAATAGCTTACAGGCACTGCGCATAAGTCACTGCAAGTTGTGTTGGGGTCCGAGATAAAGGCAGCAATGGAGTCAGTAGGGCTGAACAGGGACTCCAAACCAAAGAGACATGCGGAGAAACAAACGTGGCTCTATAGCGAAACAGCAGGAAGTAGATTAAAGGGAGCAATTAATTAAGGCTCCTAAGCATTAATGACACTATTGAAACAGCACACCCACAAACCGCACCTCCTTCCATTGCTCGCTGCAGGCAGGTTCGGCGAAAATATCGTCAATAATTGTCGCAGGTCCATCTGGAATACCTCCTGTTACCTGCAGTGAGTGGTTCCGCGAGAGAAGAGAGTGTGGCAGTGCACTCCACTTGTACAGAGTAGGTTACGTTCCACATTTACATATACATGGTCGTCCCAGACTTACGTTGGTGTAGCAGAAGCTGTAGCACCGCTCCACAGCGATCAGGTCTTCCGACAAAGTACTGAACAACTTGTGACCCGTTCCAGGTGTGCTGTCGTCGCAGTGAGTAGGATCGTTGCACTGGGAAAGGCCTTCGTAGCCGTGAGTGATTGCGAAGAGTTCTTCCTTTCTTAACCCCGTCGCTGGGTCGCAGTTAAACAAGCAGTGGTGAGCTGACACGTCAGCCACCAACACAACCAGCAAGAGGATACTGCTCAAACAGCTCATTTCGACGAACTATCGGGCTCCCACCGGGAAACTATAGCCTTTTGGTTAGCCAGCGTTCAGCATGTGCTTTTGTACAGCCTCGAGCTATGTAGTATATTTTACTGGAAGGTTTCGTGTATTACGATCAGGGTCTTCACTCACATACTTACATGTTCGAAGCTGGTCGGCGTGTGCCCACACTAGGGGCCATTAATTGTCGTGTGCCAAGTGCGTAACTAAGACAATTGCAAGGTATACATAAATGCATAATTATTATAATTTAATACAGTGCAAGTACTGTAAAACAACTTCCATACACCATTGTGGTTGATGTCTTATAACAGACAGCAAAGGTACAACTGAATAAGGATACATATGAGGTATATAAGATTACAAGTGTTCTTGCTAGAGAGTATGTGTATAGTAGTGAATGAATCAAGGAAAAATTACAAAGTTCATAAAGACCCAAACAATGTAACTATCTACTACATGCTTCACTGCACTGCAGTTCATGGTACAGGTGCTGTTCAAATGTGCTTTTCACCCTCACCATCCTCCTCCTCACCATCACCCTCACACCTCACTACCTCGTGCTGCTGAAGAGCTGCCTCCCCAGCGGCATCCAACACTGCCACATCAGCACTGGCAATACTGCTGTCATCATCTGCATCTTCCAGCTTCTCAATGCTTCGCAGCAGTGCACTGTTCCTCAAGTCTTTTGTGTCAGGGTATCCTTCCTTGCTGTCATCCTCTCCTCCAACCACCACCAAGGAAGGGTGGAGGTCTTCTTCAGTGACTTCACCTTCCTCACTCTGCCCTGCAGCGTTCATGCTATAGTACGGCAACATTTCGTCAACATTCAGATCAATGTAGGTGGCATTCTGGGCATTGGACAACATGGCATCGAAGGTAGCTCTGAGCTCAGAGAAGGTTGGGCGACTCCTGTAGTCTGCCTCCCAGCATTTCTGCATGATTTCATAGCTGAATGAAGAGAAGAGATGAGCAAGTCAGGGCCTAGGTACTACACGTAGTGTACATCAACATGAGCCCCATGAATATACACAGACCAGTTGTGTTCACTGTACCACATAGTGACTTGAATAGGTAAGTGTAAGTAGAATAGTTACACAGTCACAATTAGTGGGCTTTACATACAAGTAAATAGATAAGGTGTAGATACAGGATGTGTTCCATTGCAGGAGTATCACGTCCACCACAAGCGATTAATTGTTCGGAAGAGCACGCTGTGTGTACACATGTCAGTGTGTGTGTGTGTGTGTGTGTGTTTGTGCGTGTGTGTGTGCGTGTGTGTGTGTTGTGTGTGTGTGTGTGTGTGTGTGTGTGTGTGTGTGTGTGTGTGTGTGTGCGTGTGTGTGTGTGTGTGTGTATCTTACGTACATGTCAGGTGAGCAGTTGTCTGGCTTGTCCATGCGATATCCTCTCAACAGGTGAGTGAGGAGGGCCTTGTTTCCAATGGATGGGTAAGGGTGGCCACCTGAGGAGGAGGGGAAGGGAAAGGTGTAAGTGCATGTGAGGGTCTACATGTGTAGATAGTACATTCTTAAGTGTACATGTATGTCTACTCACCCAGGGTAGTTATCTCCCACAGAACAACTCCGAAGGACCACCTGTGGCAAGAAAGTGGAAGAAAGGGGAGAGGAGGGTGTGGCAAATTGTGATGTTACCATTACCTGGGAGTCCAATTCAAATTTGAACCCTGTAACATGTAAACCCTGTAGCTGTCCAATTAACTACCATGCATGGCCTCTTGCTAACCCATGCACGTCCTGTCCATCCTGTGCAGACCACAATTGGATTAGTGCTCTGGGGCAGCTGTGCCCTTACTAAAGCTTCACATGATGGTCACGTTTCTGGACTCTTTGTATACATATATCAGGCAATAATTAGTGATCCCATATATAGTATATAGCTGAGGTAACCATCCTTGTTTCTCCTCTTCCATTAGCACACTCTACATATGTACTAACCATCATGCAACAATAGATTCCTTCACCGTATCAACCCACTTCACTCCTGCCTTTAACCCCTACTGAGTATACTGAGTGGCTGATGAGTACTGTAGTCACTCACACATCACTCTTGGTTGTGAACACTCGGTCCACGATGGACTCAATGGCCATCCAGCGAAGGGGGAGTTTCCCATCCGTGGTCTTGATGTAGATGTCCTCATCCCGTGCCATTCCAAAGTCAGAGATCTTCAGCACCTTGTTCTCCCCAACCAATACATTCCTGCAGGCAAGGTCTCTATGGACAATGCCCAACTCAGAGAGGAACTCCTGTGCAGGGAGAACAAGAAGAGAAAAGGGATAGCATAGTGTAAGAGGACCTGATATTAGGCTATACACCACAGGGTACGCAGCAACTATCGGCAAAACACAGGACACCAATACCTTGTGTAGGCATGCATGACAATAAATTATAAGTCATTGACCCCATTAAAACAAATTAATAAGTATTCAATGCCAGCATCAGTCCCGGAGTGGCTATAGCACTTGTTTTCGTTAGTTTGTGTCTCATTCAGATGGTCCTAAAAGACAGCTGCAGGCTTGTCATATCAACTGCACTGCCTTGATTGTAAACATTTACTGCAGCCTTGTACCCATGGCAGCAAAGCTATATACTGTATCCATGGAGACAGGTGCAACTTTTGGGGGCATTGTATGAGGTTGAGGTGGATGATTTCATGCCTAAATGCCACAGATACAAGACAAACGCAAACAGGTTGGCACCTGAGTGGGAGTAGGGGAAGACCATAGAAATATCCCCTTCCCTATTACCAGTTTAGTGATTTCTACATTGAGAGTTGCACAGCGGGGTACAATCAGTGTGAAATATATAGATCGCAGCTAATACTTACAGTAACAAGCTCCGCAATGTGCACTGGCTGTTATAACATACAAGTCATACAACCTATTCTCATTGCATGGCATGGCCACAGTGGTTTGACTAATTTAGTGCATGGGATGTGAAGACAAATTACACTATCCGTAAAGGCAGTCAGTTACATACATGACTATAGGCAGATATATCTATAGGGTTAATCAGGCTTTTATTAAACAAGCACTATCTGTGTTTGTAATTAACGTACAGTGTGAAATCATAAAATTTAATAGCACCTATCCTAATTTTGTCTAAAGTCCACACAGTTCAATTAGTAAACAGGTACACATTTGCACAAGGTTTGCACAAGATCAACTGCAAGGACAACTGCTATAAATGATTTAACATGACACAGAAGATGATGCTAAAGATACTCTTTCTAGTCATGGTCCTGCATGATTTGAGATGACCCAATTGCTTCAGAGGCTTGATTACAGTACACGAGCCATAAGGCTAGAAATACAGGGAGTTGTAAGAAACTGTATTACTGTATGACCTTGTAACTCACCATTCCTCTGGAGATCTGGTAGGCAAACAAGATGAGGTGAATCGGTCTCAGCTCTCCCAGTGAACTGTAAGGATTCTCATAGGGGGAGGGGATTGGAGGCCCCGCAGCAGTGGTAGAAGGGTGTTCATCATCTTTGTGAATCAACAAAGGGCAGTTGGAGGCTGGAGTCATGGGTGTGAGAGGTGTGCTTGCATTTGTGCCAGTGTGGTTCACATATTCATTGTCTTTTGCCCGCATAGTGGAGTCTGGTGAAGGCAGGTTGAAGTATGTAGTGTTCTTCTGTGTTAGCAGAAAGGAAGAGACATAGGTACAGATGTTAACTCAATCTATGAGGGGGGACTAGCCAGTGCTGCCAAGCTTCCAGACGTATAGAAGACTACATAACAAGGGGAGTGGAGACTGCGAGACTAGCCACACACAATACATTATCTGAGAAATCAAACAATAAGCAATGACCATCACAAGAAGTCATTGGAACCACATGCTGCTGGATCTATATACATAAGCAAGCCTAGAGATACACAGTTGAAGAAGGTAGAAGCTTGGCAACTTTAAGGGACCCTTCCACCTACATAGAATGGCCAATTGATTCAGTTTAGCTGAGGAACAAGTGGGGTAGTAATTGCTGTAAGGCAAATTCACTAGTAATTCTTGAATTAAGAACTTTCTCTATGTGTATAATGCATGCGTGCGCACACACACACACACACACACACACACACACACACACACACACACACACACACACACACACACACACACACACACACACACACACACACACACACACACACACACACACACACACACACACACACACATGCACACATGCACACACAACAGACACTCAACTCAGAATCTTGACTGCCACACACTCTGAACCCTTAAAGTAAGGATTACTGATGTCACTGTCTTTAATCAATCCCTTGTACACCTCCCCAAACTGGCCCTCCCCCAGCATGGTGTCCATGATGATGCAGTCTGGAGATATCTCCCAATAATTCACAGGTACTGGCTGGAAGTCCTCCTTCTCATCTTCACCCTCCTCCACATCCTGACGGCCATTGATCCAGACTCTGGTGTTCTGAAACAGCACAGGGAATGGGACTGATATTAGCAAGGGAACCACACCTCCTGCCAAAGAGCAGATGGTCAAGTATCTATGGTGCAATTAATTCATAAAGGTGATATAAAACTGTTGGCTCCACATGACTACTCACCTCCAACAGATGATTGCGGCCAGTATCCTCCTTTGAAAGGGACGACCTCATTTTGAGGCAGTGCATACACCTGTAAGGTAATCAATTAAAGTGTACCTCAGATCTATCAATGTGACACAGCAATATATGTAGGTGGGAGTGGGTGCCTCATGCATAAGAAGACTGTGAGCTGATTGTCATCTTGTCACTAATTATACGCTTAATTCTTTTAATGCACCACTGTGTACTCCTTACCAGTAACCCAAATCTACAGTAGTATTATTGGATGGCTGTATACATTGCATCCTCAGTAACTGAGTTATTCACCACTGAAAACCCCGTCATCATTCATAATTGTCATGAACTGCTATCCTTTCCATCATAGTGCAGTGTGCAGTATGTAGTGTGCATAGTATCATGGTAATATTGTACAATAGTCTTCTGCCTCTACAACTGCCTAACCATTACCATGAACTATCTGCTTCATTGCTCCTACAATTCCACTTAAAGCGTTCACTACTGCCATCTTAGTCCCACCTCCACCTACCACTCCCACTCACTCCTATCCAGTATGTACAACCAGCCTTCTTATAGGTTTCAGGGAAAAGCTGAAGAACTCCATCTGTGATGTCCATTACAAGATGGCGGTCAGTCTAAAAGAGAAGACAGAAGTTTTAATTATCAGACTACTTTTGGACAAACAACATGCACTCCATCAAATTCACTGAGTTGTAGCACACCTTCAATAATCCAATACAGAGAAACTCAATTTGCTGGTACATGAAGATCCAGAGCTACTCTGGGTAATTAATAAGTTTGCAAATAATTCCAAACATGGGAGGTGATAGGCATGACTTACTTTATTTCAGGAAGGTAACAGATCAAAAAGCCTTCAAAATCCTAGCACTCCCAGTGTAATTGAGTTCATTTCCATTAAACACCCCAACTACTTGGACAACGGCCATATACCTCATCTGTCCATGACAAAAAGGCACACAAAGTAGACAGCAGACTCTGAGTACTTCTTGCATTACCGCATATCACAGCCACTTTTAGTAACAACAGTTCAAACAATAACTACTACAGAGACCGTGAGCTAGCCCAGCTCCTGTATGAATAATATATCACCAAATTGCAGCACAACATGCCATGTGCATTCATTTCCACTACTTCCCATATGAGGTATGGGATAGTATTTCCTGCCACAACCCACTTTGCAGACACATGATTGTAAAGGTCTGGCAAATTGCGTGCTAGTTGCATGCAGAATTTGCAATATTGAAGTTAGGATGGCACAGCAGATGATGTTTTCTATTCAAAGCCTTGTTTGAGATTACACATTGATTCAGAGCCCTTTTCATGCATAACATACTCATGTATCACTTGAGACTCCCAGTCATGCAGGAAGTTGTATGAAATGTACTATTGTGTGACCTTCTGCACTCACATGCAGCATTAAGGTGGCACACAAAGACCATGTATGCATGGTTTGTTGTGCATTGTACATTTGCATACATAAGTATATACTGCCATGTCCAATTAACTCAGCTATTACAGAAACTATATAAGCTATTCCTACTGAAATCTATTGTATTCATGAAGTGTGTATAAGTGTTGCTGTTAAACAAACTACTCTGCCTGTTCAGTTGAAGCGAATATGAGCCTTCTAATCATCCTTTGCAAGGGAAGTCCAAACACTTGAAGAGCTTTGGCAGTTTTCTGAGGATCTGAATGCATAGCATCATTAACACAGGGTACACACAGCAACATCTACGATCACCTTGCATGGGTAAACACATACTGACCACAACACTTAAAGATTCCTTACATTTCCTTTTATGCATAGAGATTTTCCATTCATTGCCTTCTGCACACACTTCCCCCAATCCGTCAGGCACTTCTTCAACTCAGATCCTTTACGACCAGCACATCTGTACTTTTTGAGATTACCGCTGCACTGACTCGGAAGTGGTCTCTTTTGTTTTGCAAAGTAGCATGCATTGCAGGAGGTCACCTGGTTGGTACAGTTGCCTTTTGCATCGATACTGCATATAACGATAAGTCACACATTATGTGGACTGAAAGAGGTATATCTTTCCATGGTTCAGTGAATGTACTTTGGGTGCATATATACACATGTGTGTGCATGTGTATGCATGTGCACCTGTGTGTGTACTTACTTAGTACTAGTACACAGAGCATCCCAATTCTGTGTACAGTAGTCATAGGTGCACGGTTCTGTACAGTGGGCCATGAAATAGCATCAGTGAGAGGCAAAACATCAATGATTTCACTGATGACATCGGAGAAGTGCAAAACTGGCTACACAAAGCTTGCACTAGAGAAGAATCCAAATCAGTAACCAATCAAGACTTACACACACTGTCTTGAGGAAGAAGCATAGGTGAAGTGTGGAGCATAGGTGCATGCATGGAGCGTGAGAACACTGAAAAGTCACAAAGTTCTGTAACTGATGAAGACCCTCGTGGTCGAAACGTTTTACTGAAATCAGACCTACAGCTACGTGAATGCTCATCAACACTCCATAAATCTGCTAGACAATGTAGCATGAGCCTCTACCACTATCAAAGGTAATGATGAAGTATCATTTGAAGGTTGATGGAGTGAGTGAGACCAAGTTGCAAGGTTGCAGAATGAATTCGAAGCATGAAAGATACGGAGCTACCATTGTCTACTCCAGTGCTCAAGGTGGTAGAGCCAAGACAGGAGTAGTGGTGCTGTTGGTAGAGAAGGCATATCAGGTTTTGACACAATGGTAAAGCAAGAGAATAGTTGTAATTTATCTGAAAGTGAAGAAACAGAGAGTCTATTTCATCCAAGTGTATTCCCCTACTGAGGATGCTGGCAAAGAAATGAAAGAGGAGTTTTATGCAGCCCATCAAGAGATAATAGACAGGGAACAATGGACAGCATATGTACCACGAGGTGACAGGCTGGTGCATGGCTATATTGTAATGTGTGGAGACATGCAATAGGGAGGCACAGTAAGGCAGTTACAAGATGTGGAGATGAAAGATATTCTCGACATAAGTGGCAGGTGTAGTGCGAATAAACTGCAAATGCAAGGATGAAATGAGAGAAGGGCTAGGGCAGGAAGCAGTTGCAGACGTGCATGGTGCAGACGAGGGAGAGTAGATGGTTGGAATAGCTTATACTGAAACAGACAATGGAAGACCAGTAAACATGGTGTATGAAGATGAAGTGGAAGGCAAGTGACCTTAGAGGCAGACTGCGTAAAAGATGAATGGAGAGCAAAGTTATAGCCAATGTAAACAGCACTAAAATAAAATTAAAAAAAAAAACACTTATACAGCATGTATTATATATGAACAATTACTTTGCCAGCTTCCACATAGCACTGCTGGAGGCTGCATGCTTGTTTGTTTCATTGACTGACACTGTTATTTGTAAATTCACAAACATACAGTAAGAGTGTACCACTGTACATTATGGAGGACTCACCTTCTTGAGGAGCAGGACTGGTAAGCGTCTGGGTAACAGTTTCCACTGCCCACTCTCCTTCAGCTCCCCACTCTGAAACTGCACGCACCTGCAGTTGGAAATGGGAAATGTAACCAGCTGGCCATATTGTGATAAGCTAGCTAGCATGCAGCCTTACAGAGAAATTAAAGTACTCTTCCTCCAGAAGATCTGCAACAATCTGAGCCTCTACCCGTAGTGTCAGGTCCTCAGCAGCAGCAGTGTCCTGTGAAGAATGTAAGCACACTTCTTCAATGAGATTGAGGTGACCATGAATATTGCCATATATGTTAATGTATGTGGTATGAATAATAATTATCCAAATGAATGTGCCTTGTGAATGCCATTACTAACCTTGACACTTTTAGTTAAGCTAGTAAGACTAGCAACCCTAGGAGAACTGAGGACAATCTTGTAGTGGTCAACCTTCCCGTATGGTGCTTCTGGACCAAGCCAAGACAGGTTGGCAATGATCTGACTATTGGCTAAGTCAAAGACAACTTTAGCTGTGAGGTTTTGAACTGGAGATGGTAGACGGGCTAATTGTAGGGAAGGGAGAACAGAGCAGGGGAAAGAAGAGATGTTACACCACAATAAACAGGAGGGGCTGTTTGGTGAGTTGTGCAACATGACAAAGCTTGCCACCTCAACAACAGCCATGTGATTATGTACATAACTCACAAGGAAGGGAGAATGTTGAACTCTCTGTGATAAGTAAGGCAATTCCACTATATCTGTACCTTGAGTATATTCTCTGAATTGGCAGACGTGAAGTAAGTATAAAAGTACCAGTATATTACTATAATTTACCATTAATTCATGTGCATACGGGCCCATTATGTAAACACACCTGAAATTTGTATATCTCGTCATTGGCTGTTGGCTGGATGTCCCTGAACCGGAAGTAGTACACAGTCTTGGAAGGCTGCAAATACAGTAAAATGTGAAACTAACACATGCTTACATCTCTATGTGAGAATGTCAGAACATGAGCAAATCCATTGTGCCTGGAACAAAACATACACACTAAGCATGGCATGTAAACGTTATGTACAATGATGACATTGCAATTATATACCATGTAGGGAGTGCACAATGCACTTACAATAACATCTAAATTTGGTGTGGTATGACGATGTTCAGGGTCAATAACAGTAACTCCAGACTTCAGCTCTCTGGTAAGCTGTCCATAGACAGTTTCAATGACTGCAAGGGAACTCCAGTGACTGGTCACATTGTAAGTGAATGTTACAAGAGAACGACCAGTGATGGAACTAGTGGAGATATTGTAGGTGGTTATCCCCTCAATAGTGGCATAGTCTGGTACTGCAGAGAGAGGATAATAAGAATACTGTAATAGCGAGAATACGTGTTGGTTAGTTTCCTGGGCAGTTACAAAATTTTATACAATACTTACAGTCAACTGCTACTGCCTTCCAATTGGCAACTGCAAAAATAAAGTCTCTGGTAGCAGTTCTATTTCTCTGAGGCAGTGCATACACCTGTGTGGGTCAGTCAGTACAGAAGAGAACACTCACTAACTGTAACACTGTAGTGCTCACAGACACAGGAGCACAACTGACTGTAGACACAGCATGCAATGTGATGCACAGCAATTAGCACTTACACCAATTAAATACTTGCACTTCTTGTCATAAAGAGGAAAGAACTTCTCAACTTCTTGTGTTCCGCGAATGACCAAACTCACATTGTTCTAGAGATTAGAGCAAAATGACATGATTCAAACACTTCACCTCTAATGTCCAGTTTCCACAAAGTGTCAAATCAGCTTACCTTGTTGTCAAATGGAACATCAGTGATAACTTCAGGGTGACGTCCTAATCTAGCGACACATTCACTTGCTGTATTCCTTGGGTCATTGACAACTTGTACTCTGTATCCTTCCACAAACTCTTGATCTGCAACAAACACAACAATGACACATGGACACACACACAGGACAGCGTCACACTCACTCCACATGACTACCATGCACTACTTAGGGGCTCACAAGTCACAGATCATCCCTCATGAGCCAACACACAAGACTGTGAGTCACATTTGTATCGGTTATGTACATCATCTACAGCTGTTAACAGACAGCTCACAGCACTTGCCACTCACCTGGACTGAGATCATCACTGGAAATTTCCAGTCTTAGTCCGCCAGTGGAATAGTCAAACCCCAGCTTTATTGACACATTATTTGGTGGAATAGGAAACCAACTTCCTGCAAAGAAAGAGTGTAGACAGCCATTTCACTAGACATTCCTAGTAACTGCAGTTCTAGTTGGCAGCACTCACTGTAAACTATATGTGCATGTACATATGTGCACAGAAATCAACTCCAACTTACCAAAGAAGCACTGGGGCTCCACTGTAGAAAATGGGCCAATTCCATGTTCATTAACAAATGCAAAGGACAAAAGCACATTCCGTTTGCACTGGAGTTCCCTGATGGCCAGCATGTTTGATCCAATGCGGTACAGTGGACTCACTTCATTGGGAAGGAGAAGGAAGGGGAGGTGCTGCATGCAGAGAGGAACAAGAGACCCTACATGATGAGGTACCCTTCTGATTCAGTGCCAGAAGGTGGTGCTCTGCCTACTTGTGGAATGTATCGTTCAACGTTCTGTCCATCTTCTTCGTAAGTCACCTTCCAGATTAAGCCATAGGTGATACCACTTGGGAGAGAGGCAAGTGGTGGCAGTGTGAAAGGTGGAGGAAGAGTGAAGGGCGGAGTAGTTGGAGGAACATAGTTGACTTGGACCTCAAGCACTCCTTCTTTCCTCAAAGTCACATTGGAAGTGTAGTCCATAGTTAGTTCAGGTCGGTCAAGTGGGCCAGGGTAGGTCACAGCTGTGTGCAGTGGAGGGAAGATCAGTGAGGAGGTGCATGTACAACAACTAATACCAGCATGTGGCTTACCATTGATGCTAGACTGTGGTGGAAAGTTGCTCTCCACCAGTTGGCAGTACTGGGGGCAGGTCTCCAAGTGACACTGCTGAATGCAGGCACTATCAGCATCAGGAGGAAAAGCTCGCTCACAGATTCCACCCTTGAGTGATAGAGAAATGTGACATTTATGTGAGCAAGGTACACCAGCCAACTGTATGAGCTGCAAGGCCAATAGCTTACAGGCACTGCGCATAAGTCACTGCAAGTTATGTTGGGGTCCAAGATAAGGGCAGCAATGGAATCAATAGGCTTGAACAGGGACTCCAAACCAAAGAGGCAAGCGGAGAAACAAACGTGGCCCTGTAGCGAAACAGCAGGACAAAGTGGTAATGGGAGCAAATGGCACTGTGAACAGTACACCACGCAAACCGCACCTCCTTCCACATGTCGCTGCAGGCAGGTTCGGCGAAAATATCGTCGATAATTGTCGCAGGTCCATCTGGAATGCCACCTGCTACCTGCAGTGAATGGTTTCGCGAGAGAAGAGAGTGTGGCAGTGCATTCCACCTGTACAGAGTAGGTTACGTTCCACATTTACATAATACATGGTCGTCCAGACTTACGTTGGTGTAGCAGAAGCTGTAGCATCGCTCCACAGCAATCAGGTCTTCCGACAGAGTACTGAACAACTTGTGACCCGTTCCAGGTGTGCTGTCGTCACAGTGAGTAGGATCGTTGCACTGGGAAAGGGCTTCATAGCCATAAGTGATGGCGAAGAGTTCTTCGTTACTTAACCCCGTCACTGGGTCGCAGTTAAACAAGCAGTGGTAAGCTGACACGCCAGCCACCAACACAACCAGCAAGAGGATACTGCTCAAACGGCTCATTTCGACGAACTGTCGGGCTCCCACCAGGAAACTAGCCTTGGATTAGCCGGCGTTCAGCATGCAATTCGAATGTGCTTTTGTACAGCCTCAAGCTAATTAATTTACAGGGCGGGTTTCGTGTACGTATTATGATCAGGGTCTTCACTCTACATACTCACATATTCGAAGCTGGTCGGCGTGTGCCCATACAAGGGGCCATTGCTTGTATACAGGGAAGGCTTATAATTGAATACTGCATATGTTATGCTATATAACAGTTGCAAAAGTAAGACAAGGTATGCATATTATAATTTAATACAGTGCAAGTACTGTAAAACAGCTTGCATACACCATTGTGGTTGATGTCTTATAAGAGACAGCAAAGGTACAACTGAATAATGATACATATGAGGTATATAAGATTACAAGTGTTCTTGCTGGAGAGTATGTGTATAGTAGTGAATGGATCGAGGAAAAATTACAAAGTTCATAAAGACCCAAACAATGTAACTATCTACTACATGCTTCACTGCACTGCAGTTCATGGTTCAGGTGCTGTTCAAATGTGCTTTTCACCCTCACCATCCTCCTCCTCACCATCACCCTCACACCTCACTACCTCGTGCTGCTGAAGAGCTGTCTCCCCAGCGGCATCCAACACTGCCACATCAGCACTTGCAATACTGCTGTCATCATCTGCATCTTCCAGCTTCTCAATGCTTCGCAGCAGTGCACTGTTCCTCAAGTCTTTTGTGTCAGGGTATCCTTCCTTGCTGTCATCCTCTCCTCCAACCACCACCAAAGAAGGGTGGAGGTCTTCTTCAGTGACTTCACCTTCCTCACTCTGCCCTGCAGCGTTCATGCTATAGTACGGCAACATTTCGTCAACATTCAGGTCAATGTAGGTGGCATTCTGGGCATTGGACAACATGGCATCGAAGGTAGCTCTGAGCTCAGAGAAGGTTGGGCGACTCCTGTAGTCTGCCTCCCAGCACTTCTGCATGATTTCATAGCTGAATGAAGAGAAGAGATGAGCAAGTCAGGGCCTAGGCACTACATGTATTGTACATCAACATTAGCCCCATGAATATACACAGACTGGTTGTGCTTACTGCACCACATAGTGACTTGAATAGGTAAGTGTAAGTAGCATAGTTACACAGTCATTATAAGTGGACTTTACATACAAGAAATAGATATACATAAGGTGTGGATATAGGATGTGTTCCATTGCAGGAGTACCACTTCCACCACAAGCGATTAATTGTTCAGAAGAGCACAATGTGTGCACACATGTCATTGTGTGTGTGTGTGTGTGTGTGTGTGTGTGTGTGTGTGTGTGTGTGTGTGTGTGTGTGTGTGTGCGTGTGTGTGTGTGTGTGTGTGTATCTTACGTACATGTCAGGTGAGCAGTTGTCTGGCTTGTCCATGCGGTATCCTCTCAACAAGTGAGTGAGGAGGGCCTTGTTTCCAATGGATGGATAAGGGTGGCCACCTGAGGAGGAGGGGAAGGGAAGGGTGTAACTGTATGTGAGGGTCTACATGTGTACATGGTACATTCTTAAGTGTACATGTATGACTACTCACCCAGGGTAGTTATCTCCCACAGAACAACTCCAAAGGACCACCTGTGACAAGAAAGTGGAAGAAAGGGGAGAGGAGGGTGTGGCAAATTGTGATGTTACCATTACCTGGGAGTCCAATTCAAATTTGAACCCTGTAACCTGTAAACCCTGTAGCTGTCCAATTAACTACCATGCATGGCCTCCTGCTAACCCATGCACGTCCTGTCCATCCTGTGCAGACCACTATTGGATTAGTGCTCTGGGGCAGCTGTGCCCTTAATAAAGCTTCACATGATGGTCACGTTTCTGGACTCTTTGTATACATATATCAGGCAATAATTAGTGATCCCATATATAGTATATAGCTGAGGCAACCATCCTTGTTTCTCCTCCTCCATTAGCACACTCTACATATGTACTAACCATTGTGCAACAATAGATTCCTTCACCGTATCAACCCACTTCACTGCCACTCCTGCCTTAGCCCCTACTGAGTATACTGAGTGACTGATGAGTACTTTAGTCACTCACACATCACTCTTGGTTGTGAACACTCGGTCCACGATGGATTCAATGGCCATCCAGCGAAGAGGGAGTTTCCCATCCGTGGTCTTGATGTAGATGTCCTCATCCCGTGCCATTCCAAAGTCAGAGATCTTCAGCACCTTGTTCTCCCCAACCAACACATTCCTGCAGGCAAGGTCTCTGTGGACAATGCCCAACTCAGAGAGGAACTCCTGTGCAGGGAGAACAAGAAGAGAAAAGGGATAGCATAGTGTAAGAGGACCTGATATTAGGCTATACACCACAGGGTACGCAGCAACTATCGGCAAAACACAGGACACCAATACCTTGTGTAGGCATGCATGGCAATAAATTATAAGTCATTGACCCCATTAAAACAAATTAATAAGTATTCAATGCCAGCATCAGTCCTGGAGTAGCTATAGTACTTGTTTTCATTAGTTTGTGCCTCATTCAGATGGTCCTAAAAGACAGCTGCAGGCTTGTCATATCAACTGCACTGCCTTGATTGTAAACATTTACTGCAGCCTTGTACCCATGGCAGCAAAGCTATATACTGTATCCATGGAGACAGGTGCAACTTTTGGGGGCATTGTATGAGGTTGAGGTGGATGATTTCATGCCTAAGTGCCACGGATACAAGACAAATGCAGACAGGTTGGCACCCGAGTGGGAGTAGGGGAAGACCGTAGAAATATCCCCTTCCCTATTACCAGTTTAGTGATTTCTACATTGAGAGTTGCACAGCGGGGTACCCTCACAGTAGAGTATATAGATCGCAGCTAATACTTACAGTAACAGGCTCCACAATGTGCACTGGCTGTTATAACATACAAGTCATACAACCTATTCTCATTGCATGGCATGGCCACAGTGGTTTGACTACTTTAGTGCATGGGAGGTGAAGACAGATTACAAAGGCAGTCAGTTACATACATGACTATAGGCAGAGATATCTATATAGGGTTAATCAGGCTTCAATTAAACAAGCACTATCTGTGTTTGTAATTAACGTACAGTGTGAAATCATAACATTTAACAGCACCTATCCTAATTTTGTCTCAAGTCCACACAGTTCAATTAGTAAACAGGTACACATTTGCACAAGGTTTGCACAAGATCAACTGCAAGGACAACTGCTATAAATGATTTAACATGACACAGCAGATGGTGTTAAAGATACTCTTTCTAGTCATGGTCCTGCATGATTTGAGATGACCCAATTGCTTCAGAGGCTTGATTACAGTACACGTGCCATAAGGCTAGAAATACAGGGAGTTGTAAGAAACTGTATTACTGTATGACCTTGTAACTCACCATTCCTCTGGAGATCTGGTAGGCAAATGAGATGAGGTGAATCGGCCTCAGCTCTCCCAGTGAACTGTAAGGATTCTCATAGGGGGAGGGGATTGGAGGCCCCGCAGCAGTGGTGGAAGGGTGTCCATCATCTTTGTGAATCAACAAAGGGCAGTTGGAGGCAGGAGTCATGGGCGTGAGAGGTGTGCTTGCATTTGTGCCAGTGTGGTTCACATATTCATTGTCTTTTGCCCGCATAGTGGAGTCTGGCGAAGGCAGGTTGAAGTACGTAGTGTTCTTCTGTGTGAGCAGAAAGGAAGAGGCACAGGTACTTACATACATTAACTCAATCTATGAGGGAGGACTAGCCTGTGCTGCCAAGCTCCAGACATATAGAAGACTACATAACAAGGGGAGTGGAGACTGCAAGACTAGCCACACACAATACATTATCTGAGAAATCAAACAACAAGCAATGGCCATCACAAGGAGTCATTGGAGCCACATGCCACTGAATCTACATACACAAGCAAGCCTAGAGATACACAGTTGAAGAAGGTAGATGCTTGGCAAATTTAAGGGACCCTTCCACCTACATAGAATGGCCAATTGACTCAGTTTAGCTGAGGAACAAGTGGGGTAGTAATTGCTGTAAGTCACATTTGCTAGTAAATCTTGAATTAAGAATTTTCTCTATGTGTATGCCCATAGACTGTATGCTAATACTGACCAGCTTCCTGATGGTCTTCAGGTAGGTAAGCAGGTCTCCATTGGGGATATACTCCAACACCAGTGCAAGGGGTTCCTGCAGAGTGCAGCATCCCACCATGTTGACCACGTAGGGACAGTTGCCCATGGTGATCTTCTTCATGGTGGCAATCTCCTTCAGAAAGTCACTCTTTAATGCAGCGTTTGCTTCAGCTACAGTTGCAGCAGAAACAAGCAGCAGTCAGACAGACACATGCATGTACACATGCACACACACACACACACACACACACACACACACACACACACACACACACACACACACACACACACACACACACACACACACACACACACACACACACACACACACACTCAACTCACGTCTGAGGATCTTGACTGCCACACACTCTGAGCCCTTAAAGTAAGGATTGTTGATGTCGCTGTCCTTAATCAATCCCTTGTACACCTCCCCAAACTGGCCCTCCCCCAGCATGGTGTCCATGATGATGCAGTCTGGAGATATCTCCCAATCATCCACAGGTACTGGCTGGAAGTCCTCCTCCTCATCCTCACCCTCCTCTGCATCCTGACGGCCATTGATCCAGACTCTGGTGTTCTGAAACAGTACAGGGAATGGGACTGATATTAGCAAGGGAACCAGCAGGAGGTCTATGAATTGAAACATCCTGTACCTGTACCCAATGTAATTGATGCTGTGCTCTGTGCTCACTAACTTACCCTTTCCTCCATGTAGTTACATTAAAGGAAGGAGCTTATGATTGACAGTACCTCCTAGCCACATGCACAGTACAGTACATACATCATGCCTTGTACTTGGCATGTACAGTAGGCATACATGTGTGTATGGACCTGTACACACACACACACACACACACACACACACACACACACACACACACACACACACACACACACACACACACACACACACACACACACACACACACACACACACACACACACACACACACACACACACACACACACACACACACACACACACACACACACACACACACACACATACACACACACACACCTTGACAATAACCACTTTGTTCCTTTTGTAGTAATAGTATCCTGCAGTCACTGTGAGGAGGATGAACACCACAACCAGGAAGACTGCAAGCACAGAGGCACCAATAATGATTCCTTCCACATGCTTAGGAAGACCTGCTTGAGGACAGAGCATATAAAAGGAAGGAAATGGTGTATGCACAATACAAAATTAAAATAGATTGTTTGTGGTGTCACAGTATTAAACATGCATGTCTAGATACACACAAATGCATGTCGACACAATATGCATATACACACACCTCCACTGGCAAACAGTTCAGTTGGAAAGTCTGGATATACTGTCACATTTGCCCACTCTCCGTATGTACCCACACCAGTTAGGGAAGAACCCCATTTTGACACAGCTTGCACCTGAACATGGAGACAAACACAAAATAAAAGTAACAAAAAGAGGCATGAGCAGATGGTTGCTAAATAATGCAAAGGTAGTATGTATAATTGTATGCACACAAAGAGCATACGTACAAAACCACCCTCATACGTCTGTATGCCTCTCATACACTGTAAGCAGTTGACAAAGGCTCTCGAGCCGAAACGTCCTGCGACCCTCCTTTCTTCAAGCTGCAGTATTGCTCATCTAATTATTTGCTAAACATATTTATGGCGAGAAGGATTTTCCACTTTAGGTTTTTGCTGCACTCACAGAAAAGTTAAAGTATTCTTGTTCGGTGAGATCTGCTGAGAATGTGACAGAGTTCTCCTCACTCATATCAAAGGCAGCAGCAGTGTTCTGTGTAGGTGTGAGAGAGGAGAAGCATATTAACATACACACCAAGCATATCATATATAAGGATATAAAATCAATTGCACAAATACACTGTCATAGATGACTGAAGCAGGGCCTCTCAGCTAGCATGGGTAGGGTAGCTCTCTGACCAGCTTGTAACTACGGGGTTGGAACCTTGCTGATGTATTGACTAGATACTGTGCATTGGGTCAACATGATGTTTCAACTTTTTATTTGAAGTTGGCATCTGTGTAATTAGTAGGGTAACCCTACTAATTACACAGATTTGTGAAAAGTATAACCAAATGCATAGACATCTGACTAATGTTTTTAGGATGATTCGGGAACTGTCTTTTTATAATTATTATATGTACATATACAGAAGAGAGCATTAACCTACAGATACTGTCAGTCCACAAGCATGCATGGAGTTCACACTCAATCAGATTGATGCTGAGATCATAACGATTACGTGCACTGACACACCTCAACATATAGTGTCCCTCCGACAATGGTGCTTGCACTGACAGAGCTGAGGACATATCTGTACTCAATGAGTTCTCCCTCGGGTAACTCGGGCCCTAACCAGGTGGCATTTCCTTTGAACTCATTATTCTCAAAGTCCAGGTAAAATTGGAAAGTCAAGTTCCTTGGTGGACCAGGAGGATGAGCTGCAATAGGCAGTGTAACAGGAGGAAGGACTTCCATGATGATGTGGTAATATTTCATCTGTACACAACTCAATCTGCAGAGTCTGATGTCAGTGATGCAGACACTAGAGGTCCCAGCCTGTCATAAGCTATGCTGGACTTATGCACATCATGTGTACTGCCCACAGCTGTAAAGATTATGACAGCGTCATACATTGATGATGCATCTGATAATATGTATGTTGATTCAACAATAAAGCATGCTCATCTTCAGTAAGCCTATTAGTGCATGCATGCAGTCAATAGCATTGTCTGCTAGCTAATGTAACAAATGAAGCCAAACTTACGAGGAAGCGGTACTACTCCAGGAGTGAACTTGTTTTGGTAAGGAAGTGTGTTAAAGAAGACTGGCTTCTTAATGTAAGCAATCTGCAGAAGAAAAAAGAAATAATTATGTAGCAGCAACAGAAGCATACACATTAACACTGCACACATATGTAATAATAACTATTTTTACATACAGGTGGGCACACATACCACACAAGTCATGTATGCTTATGTATAGTAGTAATTATTGTACTATAATTATAACAATTGCATGAACATACAAGCATTTATATAATTGTATACTGTACATTATACACACACAAATGTTACATACAGCATGTACACCTGAACATTCATATTGTCCCTTTTTATGCATAAGTGTATGCTAGACATGTACACATGTGTCACATGTTTACACTTATCACAAGTATTAGTAAAGTCATGCACTCGAGTAATTAGCATGGCATACGCAGGCACACATACACACACACACACACACACACACACACACACACACACACACACACACACACACACACACACACACACACACACACACACACACACACACACACACACACTGAAACACACATGAAAATTGTATTCTCCAACACTGTCCTTGATTGGAGGTACCTTCGGAAAGACAAAGCTATAGCGTGTCACAGAGGGCTACAAGGAAGTGGGGTGAAAATTGATAGTTAGAATGCACAGTTATGCTCTACCTAACAAGACAAGACACCTGCACAAACAAGCTACACTCAGCCTAGCAAATTCTGCACAAACAACACGAATATTCTGCCACACTTACTCTTACTAAAATCTTCTTGGACTTTCGCTCAATTGCTATATGGGAGGGGTCATAAGTCTGTGCATAGAATTGGCCATTGATGGAGCTAAGTATTGCTAATGACTTCCAATGGTTGGTCAATGTCAAGTGGTAGGTGACATCCACCAGTCCTGTCACACGGTCTCTCTCAAGATCATAGGACTGATTCCAAGTGGCTAAAGGATAGCTGGGGACTGTGAGAAGGAGGAAGGAGGATATGCACATCATAAAATGTTTGCTGTAATAATAAAATGTCTACAAGAGTCAAATATTCTAATATCCTCATCATTTTAATCATCCAAACAGTCAAACAATCACTGGCACAAATTAACACATGAGCTCAAAACTCTGGTTAGAACTGGATACTCGGTATTTACAATTTCACTCATGAAAGTGAACAGTCTATAGCATGCAAATCAAGATACTCTTGCCAGTGCAAAGTACAATTGTTAACAATTTGTACTGAGTATCCAACTGCTACATCTTCTGCCCAATTCACACTGTCGTGTAGGTCGTCTGTTCATGAGACAAATCTATAGTGCATGAGTGTGCCCTTCTATTCGCCTACTGTTTTACAATGTAGTATAAGTGCCCACCTTGCCCATCTGCTGAGCTGGAGCAGAAGTGAAAAAGTCACACTGCCTATTTGTGCATGGTACCAGGCTTACCATAATGAGTTTGATAGTTATATAGGTCAACTAAACAAGTAAGTCCTGGACTGAACCGTTCCACTTGCTAAGTAGTACAGCTCTATGCACTTAATAAGCAGGACATGTACAGTCCACTTATAGGTATGGTCCCGCTTATAAGCAGGATGGTCCCACTAAGTCTTATAAGTAGGACCATCCCACTTTAGGACTGTCCTGCCTAGATTAAAGTAGGACAAGTTCATAGCTGTATAAGTTGACCAAAAGTTCAATAGCAAAGTTTTGATCTGAATGGTGCATGCCCCATATGCAACATGGAATTGCATTTTTATGCCAAGATGCATATGGCCCATACCTCATGCTATACAAAGAGCAGAGGGTTGAGTATCTATGGAGCAATTAATTTATGAAAGGTGATACAAAACTGATGGCTCCACATGACTACTCACCTACAACAGTTGATTGCTGCCAGTATCCTCCTCTGAAAGAGACGGCCTCATTTTGAGGCAGTGCGTACACCTGTAAGTGAGGCAATGACCAAAGTGTACCTCTGTCAATGTGACACAGGTGAGAGTGAGGGCCTCATGCAAGTGAGGACTGTGAGCTGATTGTCATCTTGTCACGAAGTATAGGCCTCTTTTAGTGTAACACTGTGTACTCTCTACCAGCAATCTAACTCTACTGTTAGTAGTATCATTGGATGGCTATATACATTGCATCCTCAGTAACTGAGTTATTCACCACTGAGGGGGGAACTGCTATCCTTTCCATCATAGTGCAGTGTGCAGTAGTGTGTGTATAAAATAACATTGCAATACTAGGCAGATGATAATCATCAGTGGGGCGAGCCTGAGCAAGGAATAAACCAATAACATCGCACACACTCAGCAGACTGCAGAGATTGTAGCTGCAGGCCAGGTAATGCTGCACAGCAAGTAATACATTGCGCCACCTCCAGTTTAGATAGGTGTCTATGGAAGGCACACATTTTGTGACAAACCACTGGCTGTTCAAGCAGTGAAGGTTGCAGCTGCACGCGATGTTGTGCTCTATGCCTTTCTCTGTCATGATCTAATCGTGCTTCTGTCTCTGCAACAGTTTCAGCAGCACGTCGTTCAGTCTGGGCAGCACTTATTTGCAGCAGTCGGACCTGTCTCTGGTCGGCACTTTCTGCAGAGCATCGTGCCCTCTGGGTAGCACTTAACTGCTGCAGGTGGGCCTGTGTCGCATCAGCAGTTGCGTTGGCCACTCGGATAGCGCGCCTGGTCCTGTCCCGTTCTCTTCGCACTCTCAACTGTTCTTCTCTGTGTTCAGGTGTTTCGGAGGCACGTTTGTCTCTCTCCTGCTTTCACCTCCGCCGTAGGCGCTCCGCATGGGCCGGATCCATGTCGTCGTCCCCGAAACATGTGCACTGTGCACTGTACACTGTGCAGTATGTAGGGTATGTATAATTGTTTGTACATGCACGATAGTGCAACCACAATGTTTGTGAAGCCAAAAGCGGCTAGTACAAATCATATCAAAAATAAAACTATACAGTAAGACCATAGATACTCGACCCTATAGGGTCAAGTATCTATGGTAAGACGTATGAGGACAGACAAAGTCGCCGTTGATCTCCTAACTGTGGGGCTCGCTCAGGCTCACCCCAATTATACGGTAGTCTTCTGCCTCTACAGCTGCCTAAGTGCCTAACCATTACCATTGACTGCTTCATTGCCCCTACAATTCCACTTAAAGTGTTCACTACTGCCATCTTAATCCCACCCCCACCCACCACTCCCACTCACTCCTATCCAGTATGTACAACCAGTCGTCTTATAGGTTTCAGGGAAAAGCTGAAGAACTCCTTCCGTTGTGTCCACCACAAGATGACGGTCAGTCTGCATGAAAGAGGAGACAGAAGTTTTTTATCAGGCTACTTTGGTCAAACAACATGCACTCTTCCAATATTCACTGAGTTGTAGCACACTTTCAATAATTCAATACATGTAGTGAAACTCAATTTGTTGGTACATAAAGATCTAGAGCTACTATGGGTAAAATATATTGCAAAATCCAAACATGGGAGGTGACATGCACCACTTACTTTATTTGGGAAGGTGAGAGATCCAAAAACCTTCAAAGTCCTAGCACTCGCTGTGCAATCAAGAGCATTTCCATTATACACCCCAACTGTTTGGACACCATAGCCAGTCACATATTCCTCATCTGCCCACGACAAAAAGGCACACAAAGTAGACAGCAGACTCTGAGTACGTTTTGCATCTTCACAGCCGCTTTTAGTAACAACAGTTCAAACAATAAATATTACAGAGACCATGAGCTAGCCCATTTTCTGTATGAACAATGTATCACCCAACCTTATCACACATTGTGCATTCATTTTCACTAAATCCCATATGAAGTGGGATAGTATTCCCAGCCACAACCCAATTTTAAGAAACATGGAAGGGTCTGGCAAAGTGTATGAGTATACATATTGTCACTATCCTGGCAAAATGAACAGAGTGTCCCAGTCGGCTGCACCACCAAATGTATTGCATGTATGAGAAGGAATTGAATCAAGTGCAGGCTCAAATTCCATATTGCTAGAGAGACCACTATGGGGCATGGGATAGTATTCCCAGCTACAACCCACTTTGCAGAAACATGATTGTAAGGTCTGGCAAAGTGTATGAGTATATGTACTGTCACTGTCCTGGCACAACTAAACAGAGTGTCCCAGTCATCTGCATCACCAAAGGTATTGCATGTATCATAATGAATTGAATCAAGCATAGGCTCATTGCCCATAATTGCCAGAGAGACCACTCTGTATACATTAGCCAAAGTACATGTACATTGTATGTATCTTACCAGGGCTTGGTATTTCAGCAGTGATCTCCAAATTTAGATCTCCTGTTTCACGTGTGAACCCAATTGTCATGGTAATGCCAGCAGGAGGCCTTGGGTGCCAGTTTCCTGCACAGTTTGAGCAATCAACAAAAGTGCAAGAGATTCTGCTAGTATTACATACCAACCAATATTGCATTTAGTCTACTGGAGATTTCTGCACTAAGCAAAGGTGACTGTGTGCAGGTCTCATGCAGAATTGCAATAATTCAACTGGCACAATTCTCCTTATATGGAGTGCCCTACCATTGTCATTCCATGATTTGATAGAGGCTCATAACTGCAATGTTCAATCGATCATGAAAATGATGAGCAGTACTGCAGCTTTAATAAAACAATGGGGGAGCAGGATGTTGTGACCCAGGGGTCTTCGTAAAGCACTGTAAGCAGTTGACAAATACCCCGGGTCAAAACATCCTGCTCCCCCATCGTTTTATTAAAGCTGCAGTACTGCTCACCATTCATGATCGATTGTCATTCCAATGATACCAACACTGAATATATGTGGGTAAAGCTCTCAAAGACACTCACTGACCTGCTGTATACAATAGGGGCTTTAAGCTTACCATAGAAACATTCCGAACGAGGTGCTGAGAAGTCTCCAACACCAAACTGGGTGACCACTGCATACTCCACAACATAGGAGAAGCACTGTAGGTCCCTGATGGCCAGCATGTTTGATCCAATGCGGTACAGTGGGCCCACTTCATCCGGAAGGAGAAGGAAGGGGAGGTGCTGCAGGGGAAGGAAAGGCCTATAGCTAACTTGCACCAGATGCATCTTCTGTGACTGTGTGTGTGTGGGGGGGGGGGGGGGGATCGTGTTGTGCAACCTCCCCGTGGTGATCCCTGGTTCCTGGACTATGGCCCAGCCGATAGCACAACGTGGTACAGTTGGAGTAGCGCCCCATCATGTGCCCTGCACATCTACAGTGGATGTGCAGAATCTCTCAGCTTCTAAAACCGAGAAGGCTAAGTCTACATTGCCCCAGAAGTCCCCAACCCTTTCTGTGTCTCGTGGTTTGTCCACGCCAAGTCAAGGACACGAATTGGTTGTTGGAATGTTCGTTCACTTGGATCTTTGAGTGATCAAAGTGCTCAACTGCTCTCTGTTATTGATACCATGAAGTCTAAGAGCATTGATCTTCTAGCCTTGTCCGAGTCTCGTTGGCCTGGTAATGGCATTTCTACCATTCGTGGTACCACCATTCTTCACTCTGGCACTCCCTCCTCTCACCTCCATGGTGTTGCCATTCTCCTTAGCCCTTTGGCTAAGTCTGCTTGGGATGCTGCTGGGAATGTCTTCCAGCCTGTATCAGAACGTATCCTTCGTATTCGCCTTAAATGCCACTTCTCTTTCATGTCTGTTGTCTCTGTGTATGCTCCAACCAATCCCTCCAGTGCCACGTCTGAGGCTGTTAGTGCCTCAGAGGCCTTCTATGACCAACTGCAGTCTACTTTGTCTTCCGTCCCATCCTCCGATCTCCTGGTCATATTGGGTGACTTCAATGCTCGTGTGGGCTCTGACCACTCCTCTTGGGATTCAGTCATTGGTCCTCATGGTATTGGAGAGTGTAATGAAAATGGTGAACGATTGCTGGACTTTTGTGCTAGCAATCAACTCGTAGTTTCCAACACATGGTTTCAGCATAAGCCTCTCCATCAAGTCACCTGGTTTAGAAATGGTGACCGGTCTAGACCTGGTCACATGATTGACTATGTTCTTGTCAACAAGCGCTTTCGTACCAGTGTCATGGACACTCGTGTGTACCGGTCAACTCTTCATGAGTCTGACCATGAACTTGTTGTGTCTTCCTTGCGTTTCAAGATCAAGGTTAAGCGAAGACAAACAAGTAACCCACGCTACCAAACCACTAACGTCCCCTTGTCTTGCAAAGCTAGTTACCGATCCACCTTATCTGAAGCCTTCGATCAGACTGACCAGTCCTCCTCCATGAACTCTCTATGGGACATCTTCAAATCCTCCATCTACAAGACCTGTGAATCCCTACCTCCTGCTCCTAAATCAAGTGATCCTGATTGGGTCACTGATGAAGTGCGCAACCTGTCTAAGAAGAAACAAAAAGCCTGGGTTAGTTTGAAGAATGCACCACTGCAAGACAATTCTTGTCTGTCAGAGTACAACCGTCTCAAAAAGCTCACCAGAGTTGCAGCTGAGAAAGCTAGGAACTCTTGGTGGAGTGCACGTGCTGCAGAAGCTGAACGCCGGGCTCAAATAGCCGAACAGCAAGGTCGAGGAGGCTCTCTGATTAAAGATTTACGTCTTTTGCAGAAGAAGTTCTCTAAACCAGCTTCATCCACCCTGGTTGCTGAAGATGGTACCATTTTGCAGACTGATAGGGATAAGTTGAACCGTTGGGTGGAGCATTTTGCAGAAGTGGTGAATTGCCAGGTTAACACTGCTGTCGTTCCCATTGATGATCTTCCTGTTGTCTCATCCTTGTCCAACACGTCTTCTTCTCTGTCAGACACTGATTTGTCTGCACCCCTCTCTGAAGAAGAAATCATAACAGCCATCTCTGAGTTGAGTTCTGGAAAGGCACCTGGCCTGGACGGAATCTCCTTGGAGATGCTCAGCTTGGGTGAAGATGCGACCATTTACTGGCTGAAATCTATTTTTGATGCTATCTGGGTGACTGAGTCTGTTCCCATGGACTGGCAAAGTCAACTCCTTGTACCCTTGCACAAGAAAGGAAGCCGTACCATCTGTGACAATTACCTTGGTATTGCTCTTTTGAGCATACCCGGTAAGGTGTTCGCCAAGGCTATCCTAAACCGGATCAAGCCCAGAGCTGAAGAACTTCTCCGTGAAAGCCAGTGTGGTTTTCGTCGTGGCAGAGGCTGTGCTGACCAACTTTTCTCTCTCCGAATGTTGATGGAAAAAGCACGTGAATACCACCACCCGTTGTATGCTTGCTTCATAGATTTGAGGAAAGCATACGACTCTGTCAACCGTGAGTCTCTTTGGCGCATCCTTCAACATTCCTATCGCCTGCCTCCCAAGTTGCTGTCCATCATCCAGGCCCTACATGAAGATTCCAATGCTGCTGTAAGGGCCTATGGGAAGACATCAGACAAGTTCCCTGTTACCAGCGGTGTTCGACAAGGGTGTGTTCTTGCACCTACCTTGTTCAACTTTTACTTTGACATTGCCATTCATATGGCTTTGGACGAGCTCAGATCACAGGGGAAAGGCATCAAAGTAGCCTACCTACACGATGCTGATCTTATTGGGAACAGGAAGATGTTGAAGTTTGAGTCTCTGGTGTCTGATCTAGAGTATGCTGATGACATGGCTCTCCTCGCTGACAGCTGGTCTGACCTCACCATCATGCTAGAATCCCTATCCAATTGCTGCCAAAAGCTAGGCCTCACCATCAGCTGCAAGAAGACCAAGTCTCTAGCAGTTCTACCACCTGAGCAACCACAGATCCAGAGTCCTTTACCCATCCACCTCTTGCCAGGAGATGAACCTATTGATGTGGTCTCTCACTTTCCGTACTTGGGCAGCTATGTCCAGAATGATTGTGGGATGGATGTGGAGATCAACTCCAGAATTTGCAAGGCCTCATCTGCTTTCCAGTCACTCTCACGGATCTTGTGGTATCAACGTAAGATCAAGACCAACACCAAGGTTCGCATTCTGAATAGCGTGATCCTTCCAACCTTGCTGTATGGTCTCGAGAGCACAGTCCTCCTTGAGTCACATGTTCGTCGCCTTGAGTCCTTCATGATCCGTTGTCTGCGAATCATTTTGGGGATCTCAGTCAGGGAGCAGAAGCGTCACACCACCATACGCAAGATGGCCAAGCAGCAAAGGATTTCATCAATCCTCGTTCAACGCCGTCTTCGTTTTCTTGGACACCTGTCAAGGATGTCCAATGACCGTCTACCCAAACAGCTTCTTGTGTCTGCTCCTGTTGGTGGCAAGCGTACCGCTGGCGGACAGAAACGCCGGTGGAATGACATGGTAACCAGTGACCTCAAGGAGTGCAACCTGTCTGAGTCTTGGAGGGAGCAAGCTCAAGAGCGTGACTCTTGGCGCACCACCATCAGAAACAGAGTAGAGCATCTTAACAGGAGAGCAGAAGACACTGAAAAGAGCAGAAAGGATGAGAAGAAGCGACGCCGTGAACAGCGGCTCATTGACTCCGAGGAGGCTCTACACTGTGATCATCCTGGCTGCTCCTTCCAGGCTCTGAACAAGGCAGGTTTGATCAACCATCAGCGTAGTCACTCTGTCACTGCAAGGATCCCATGTCAGTTCTGTCATCAGATGTTCCACCAACAAGGACTTCATAACCACCGGCGTTTCTGCCAAGCCAGACCTCGAGCAGTGTAGTTCTTTACCCTATTGGCCTGCATCTCCTATACCTTCGTGGTCATTATGGAGCACAAGCAGCAAATGGATGGATGGATGGATGGTGTGTGTGTGTGTGTGTGTGTGTGTGTGTGTGTGTGTGTGTGCGTACCTGGGGTATGTAAGCCACAAAACCATTAGCATGAGTCACTTTCCATATAAGTCCAAGTACACTTCCATCTAGAACCCTATGGATGTGGAACTGAAACTCCAGTACTCCTTGCTTCTTCAGGGAGATGTTGCTAGCAAAGTCCATTGTGAAATCTGCACTCAGGATGTTCACTGATCCTGCAATTTAGGGAAATACGTGGCATGCATGCATTTGTCAATTGACATGTGTGTATGTCTGTGTATGCGATAGAGTGTGTGTGGGCATGTGGCAAGCAGACCTGCACTGCTCTGCTTTGGAAATGTGTCCTGCACTAGTTTGCAGTACTGATGGCAAGTTTCCAGTTTGCACTGCTGCACACAACTACTGTTTGGAGGGAAGGCGCGCTCACATATACCATCCTTCGAGGGAAAGCAGAAAAGGTGCAGTTGCAGCCACAATCATGACCAAGTCTGCTTGTCAGTTAGATAACCGTACACATCTAGCTAGGGTTAATATATCTTATATCTAGCTAGCTGGTTACGCACTTGTGCTTCACAATAGTCTTCACATGTTGCATTGTCTGCTACTGGTATTTCGGGAAGGACTCGTCTCAGGGTGTCCTTGGCACTAAACAGGCAAGCGGAATAGCACACAAAAGCCTGCAGCGACAAACGAGAGCATATGTAGCGATTTTTGAGGACATGCAGTATAAAAATGTCTACTCACATCCCTGGTGTTGTCGCTGCATGGATCGCCTGCAAAGATGTCGGGGAACGGTTGCAAACTACTTCCAAAACTGGAGCTAAACTGGAGACGAGAGGCGTGCAGAAGTGACTTGCACTGTAAACAACGGCAATGAGACATAGAGTGCGGTCTTACGTTCTTAAAACAGAAGCTGTAACATCGCTCCACCGTGATCACGTCTTCTTCCAGGTTATCCCTAAAGTACTTATGGCCTGTCCCGGGAGTGTTTTGGTTGCAAGCTAGTTGGAACTGGCAGTGGGACGAATCGTTCACAGCCACGTTGGGTGCAATCCTCTCCGACTCACAGTCATCGCAATGTTCGTTTGCAGTAACTTGTAGCAACTGTAGCGCTAGGACCGCAGCCAGCAAGAACTTGGACATGGCCTAGCGTTACTGAACTTCAACTACAAACTACGCAAAACGGTAGCGGCGAACGAGACGAAGGCTTATAAGGCGATGATCCTGTTTACATTGACCTAAAGTTGTTTGGTATCTAATAATGGCACTAATTATAATTTTGCTGAAGTGAAGGAACTAATGGATTTCGGTGTGCCACGCCTAATAGCAGCACCATGGAGACTCCTATAACTGCAGTGTAGCAGCTTCGTGCATGGGCAAGAACGGATATGAGGATATCGCGTACACTGGGCCTCTTATGCATGTAGCAGCTCACACAACTTCGTTATGCTGTTGCTGCCTATTGAGTAGCTATTGATGCCGAGTGCTCCATTTCAATTTGTCCACATGCCATCTATTGTGGTCAACTTCAAGGTATGCTTATAGTCACATGGGAAAGTGGCTGTGTGTAGCAAAAGTGGCATGTAATGAATCTTGCCGGGTTGATGCAGGAACCTACACATAGCACACGCATGCATGCGGTAACAACATATACCCTGTGCAAATTTTAGCTAGTAGTTGGGCCAAGATTATATGTTACCTGCAGATTTAGAGCACTGGGCTCTCAAGCATCTTCACTAGCTACATTAACCACAGGCAGTGCACCTTAAGGAGTCACTGCAAAGCTTATGTATCCATTGCATTTTGTAGGCAGTTTGTGCTACTATAGTAACTTGAGGAATGACCACATCACACTATCAAGGCAATGAATATGAAGAGTCTGATACAGTGATGAATGTCCACATTAGCCTCTGATGATTTGATGGATAAGCTATGCATGTGTGTATGTATCATATAGGGGCTGGTTGAAACAAGATCTAATTAATCTCTTTTTGATCTACCATAATACGTTAGCAACTGCAAAATATATATGAGGAGTGCCACTTTTCATTCACACACAGTGGAGAATGCCGAGCTGTTTTACCATGCAGTACTGCTGTGCAAATATATGAACAATGATGTAATGGTATATTATTATAGGTAGTAGCAAAAGGAAGAAACTTCACGCACGTACACATGCATGCTCACACATGACTGACCATGCACCCCTAGTACAGCTATAATACAAAATCTTCCCCTAAACTAACAGCTAGTCATGCACACACACACATGCACACACACATGCCTGTACGTGGCCATGTACACTATAATATGTTGCACCACAAACAGTTCTGGAGCTTCTTTCCCCCAACATGACCTAACCTGGTCCTGCTGTACCCTATTCAGCATATTAGTGCATGTGATAGTTGAGGGCACTGGTATAATATTAAATTACAGGGGTACACAGGCACTGAGGTGGTTTCAGCGGCTATATCACTGCACTGCAGTGTGTCCTCTAACACTGCTGAGATGGCAGAATTGACATGCAACTGACAGGTAGAAATAATTCTGCTAGGAGTCGTCTGGTGTTGCTGCTGCATCACTGGCCATGTCACTGTGCACTAACTATAACCTCATAAGGGTGTTGGCCTCCTCTACACGGCTTACCTTGCAGCAGTGGTTACATATACATGCCGCGATTATACAAATCTTATCACTTATCACTATAATACAGTTTTGTATGTACAATTCATGAACTAAGCGTTGTAGCAATGAGCATAAATGGTCATCACTGCATACACATGCAATGACTTACTCACCATGCATATGTATGTATAATTATAGCTAGTTTCATGCATATATCAAGCTGTATTGCAGAGCAACACAAGATGCACACTTAACATTATGGGCTGCCCATTTCCCTTCAGTTTCCTTCTGGGTTTGGCACCAGGCATGGGATTTGACCTCATGGACATGCATGGCTGTGTGTTGTGTGCACAACTGATCTGCACATTATCCATGTGTTGTTCATGCTCTGACCATTGCAGAGGTAGCAGAATCACACACACTTGACATGTTGCCGCAACAGGGACAACAGCTGTCCGGTGTTAGCGTCTACATGACATACCTACCTAGTGTGGGGCTGTGTGTTTGATGGCAAACAGTAAGTGAGTCTGTATACAGTGACTTCAATGTCACATATATTGTACCAAACTCAAGCTTCCTTTCTGATTTCAGTCCACATCAAGCTTATAATACATTAGCAGAGATGCATACACGCATGTGCGCACATGCTTGCAAACACACGTGCATGGAGAAACACACACACTGCAAACATCATGCCACATACACTTAATGCACACACACTGCACACACTACATCATGGCTACACGGCACGCACACACACACACACACACACACACACACACACACACACACACACACACGTACACACACACACACACGTACACACACACGTACACACACACACACACACACACACACACACACACACACACACACACACACACACACACACACACACACATACACACACACAATGCATACATATTTCCATTAGGTAGTCTCTCTAACTAAAGCTCTAAACGTGTAGAGTACCTATATACTCTTAACACTTGAACCCCTCACATACACACGTATGTATGGACGTACAACACCCACTGAGCAAAGGAGATCTTGGCTAAACACACTTAGTTCTTGGATCAAATGCACTAACGCAATGAGTTACTACCAGCCCCCTCAGCTAATAGTCTGACTAACCCTGTTTGATCAAACCAAGTTCTTCCTTGACCAGTAACAAGACTATAAAATAACCTGATCACCAACTGAATCAACACTTGTAAGTTTTCTCCTCTTTTAGCGAATTAAATTACTCCCACTGTAAGGGGAGTTTGTTTGTGCCCTGCCAGGCAGACACCCACTGCAATAGCTACCAATCAGTGCTATGGTGAACACAGCAATTCACACCAAAGTGAAACACACGGGTCTTCCTCCAAATCCATCTATGAAGCCATCAACACACATATTCATGACTAACTTGTATAGGGGTGAGTGCCTCTAAAGTGAATGCCATTCATAGCCACTATGTTGTGTGGGCTGTGTGTGTACAGGAGAGCGTGTACAGCACATGGCAAGCATGTGATAAGCATGCAACCAGCTCATGGTAAACAAAAGGTCAACTTGCTGACTAGCTGGGAGATGCAAGAGGTGAACAAGTGTGCTGTTGGATGCCATTTACAGCGGTTTCAAGGCTTCTTGTGCTCCAAACACTCTACATACATTCGATCACGTGAATACACTTCAACACAGTATTTGGAATATCACATTCTAGTGCGAGTGATGCTTTCAGTCTACGATGGAAGGACATGTGAAACTGCTGTTCCAATACTTCATTCACATGATCGAGTGGGGAGCACAAATGCAACGGAACTAGACACTCTGAAACGACTGCTTACCAGATCCTGCTTACAGACAGGGAAAGAGCTGAGTTAGTGGTCTTTGTGACTCTTCTGTGTGGAGAACAATCAGCCCTCATCTGTCCCAACAGAACACAGGGAACACTACACACTGTAATCAATCATGCAGCACACAGCACATGAGCAATAGCACTGGGCATTGTGCACTCTGGGCTAGACATTATGTAGCCATTACATAGCACTATTACAGGAGACAAAGTGCAATTAGCAGTTAAGCACTACAACTCACACACAACCATACATGACCAATAAACAGATATTCGTCTGCAGGTACCATGGCAACCAAAACATTTGGAGCAAGAGGCCACATGTTGTGTACGCCACATAATACTTACACAGTCAATGATAGCAAGTATTCTAGAAGCAAGTACCTACTGCCTACCCCTTCATCACAAGGAAGTGTACATACCGCTTCTCATATACCACCTTGGGATGAACAGAAGAAGCTAGCAGTTAGGGCATGGCATTGCAGTGTTCTCTCTAGGCTCTCTCTCCTTCCCTCCCTTCCTCTTTCCTCCCCCCCTCCCTCCCTACTTCTCTCCCTCCCTCCCTCCCTCCCTCCTCCTCCCTTCCTCTCTCTATCCATGTGTGTGTGCGTGCGCGTGTGTGTGTGAGCAGGACGTGCTGAAACCACCAGCTGCCAATCCATTCACATGGGTACATGAGGCCTCCTACAACAACAAGCACCACAATTCAGCTTTGAGGCACTGATGCGGTCCTGTTGAATAGGGTGAACCCATTTAATAAATGTGATCTAACTAAGTAAGCCAGTTTAAGGAAGCATGATTAGTTTAGCTTTAGTCCCTTCACATTTGAGGGCACCCTTTGCTGTCTTCTCTTCCAATGAAAGGGGAGATTGTGTTAGACACAGTGGCACACAGACACCAGCTGCAGTGCCTACGTAACTACTTACCTCATGTTGTCTTCTTTCCGAAAGAGCACAAACCCTAGATGAAAGGATATCATTGCTGTCTTCTTTCCTACTTAAGAGCTATATCTTGTTAGATCAGCCAAGGCATAACCACATCCCTTGCCGTCTTCACTCTTCCCAAACACAAATATCCTGTCAGATACAGCCAAGCACAAACACCAGCTGCAGGTGCTCACCCCAATCCCTATACATGTAAAAGGGAGTTTGCATGGCTTGTTCACCTTCTCATGGGAACACAGTCGTTTACCGTCAAGTCGTCTACCTTGGACAGCCTTCACACTGTGGGAGTAGTTGTACTGCACGTAATACTGTGGGAGAAGTTGTACTGCACGTAATACTGTGGGAGAAGTTGTACTGCACGTAATACTGGGGGAGAAGTTGTACTGCACGTAATACTGGGGGAGTAGTTGTACTGCACGTAATACTGTGGGAGAAGTTGTACTGCACGTAATACTGTGGGAGAAGTTGTACTGCACGTAATACTGTGGGAGAAGTTGTACTGCACGTAATACTGTGGGAGAAGTTGTACTGCACGTAATACTGGGGGAGAAGTTGTACTGCACGTAATACTGTGGGAGTAGTTGTACTGCACGTAATACTGTGGGAGAAGTTGTACTGCACGTAATACTGTGGGAGAAGTTGTACTGCACGTAATACTGGGGGAGAAGTTGTACTGCACGTAATACTGTGGGAGAAGTTGTACTGCACGTAATACTGTGGGAGAAGTTGTACTGCACGTAATACTGTGGGAGAAGTTGTACTGCACGTAATACTGGGGGAGAAGTTGTACTGTGCTTCCAGTCACATTGTAAGTCTTACGTCTGTTCCTTCACTGGTTAGTATTGATCCTCACCTCTCTCTCTCTCTCGCATTCACATACACACAATTCAGTGGTTGAGCAACACATATAACCAAGGAAGGAAGAAATTACAGATTTTACCCATCCCCTTCCTACGTATACAAGTCACAGCACTGTTATACTATTACACCACACAGTTAGCATTCATTATTGTTAGTTATTATACTATTACTACACTCAGTTACATAGTACAACTTTATCATGTGTGTGTTGTAAAGCATGAGCCATCGTCCTGAGCCACTGTACCTAACACATTGGGATGTGGTGTGGTAGCGGATCTTGTTACAGTGCTGAATGGAAATGGGATTATCCTTGAGTAACCATGCAGCAGAGAGGGTAAATTAGCAAAACACTTTGACCTCAAGGGGTCTTTGTCAGTTTGTGACACAGGAAGGTTGAAAGTGTCACTAATTACCCTTCTTTGCAACTTGATATCTCACAAACAGACCCCAAGCACACACACATATGACTGTATTGTAGGAGTTGGCTAGCTGACCGTGGGAGCACGTGTGATACAGCTCCTCTCTTATCAACAGGTCAAACATGACCCACTCACCATTGAAGCAAAGTCCCCTGTCTGTGTGGTTGACAATTACGTTAGAGCATGAATGAGACAATGAGACACCGCAAGATCTACTGGGAATAGAGGAGGCCCTGTGCCAATAGCTAACACATGTTTGTGTACCCCTCAAGCCACACAACTGGATCTGTGTTCCCAGCTCACAGCCCACTTGCAACACAAGAGAGACAAAGAAGAGTCACAACAGTCTCTCTTTGGCAGGGCCAGAGAAGCTGCCCCCTTGCTTTTTTCTCAATAACCAAAGCCAACCCTACTAGATCCTTCCTACCACTACTATGTGCTGGTCACTTGACTGCTCATCTATGTATATTGCACAGTGCAATGGAACCTGTCTACAATGGTCACTGTGTAAGGCAGCCATCTGTCTAAAACAGCCAGCCTCCCTGGCCCCAACAGACATAAATCATTTGTGTCAGTTGGGGCCAGGGAGGCTGGCTGACACTAACGGCGGCACTTTAGCATTGCAGCTTACCTCTGTAATGCAGCCACCTCTTTATAAAGGTCACATATGTAGGTACAACTGGTCCACAGGCGGTTGTAGTAGACAGGTTCCACTGTACACACTTTACTCAATATTGCCTATGGCAGCAACCGTTCTGTCATGGTGTCTACTTCAAGGTCCCAATGCACCTCATACACTTCCCCGCACTATGCATTTACATTTCATTCTGTCATTTCTGTGTTATCTCCAAATGCAAGTAAAATTAAAACAGTCTTCCCTTGTTTGTACACAATCAAAAATGGCAAGAAAGTCATTACCGGGTAACATGTTCTGGCAATTGTTCGTCCCTACTTGAGGCAGGGACACCAGCTGTCGCCCTCTCCTTCTCTTCCTCCTCCTCCTCCTCCTTCTCAAGGGCAGCAGTTGCCTTCAATAGGTCTTGTGCCTACAGAAATTAGACATCATAAAAGGACTGTAATGTGTGCCTAATTATACCATCCACATCACTGGAAGAAGTAGACATCGAAACCAGTGATGCATGTACAAGGCCGTTACTTAAACCCCCCACCGCTTCCCCCCCCCACCACCTCCCCCGATTCTTACACGTGTATATTCAGCTTTTCCACTTGTGTCCCTCACATATTTACGAACACCTCAATTTTGCTCCCCTTGAAGGAAATTTCTGCATACATACTGTACCTGCATCGCTTGCTACTACACTTCTGCAAAAAGCCCCGTACCCAATCCCTATTTCCATTCTAACTTCTGTAAGTCGGAATGGAAATAGGGACTGGGTATGAGGCTACCTCTGCAAATATGGACTCTAACATGTAATTGGTGGGTGCCCTGACCAACCACTACTGGGTGTGGCTGCCACAAGCTCTTAGGTGGGTGGTACAAATTAGATTAGTGGCCAGTATATGGACATCTGTTCTAAGAAATCTTGCAACAGTTCTCACACTTTTTGGGAGGTCTTTACCCACGATACAAACTGGTACTTGTTACCTAGGGCACGTACCAGCACTGTACACAATCATCAGCCTGTCCGTATCCTAGGTAACGACTGTCCGCAGTGTGGGGACTGTTGCAAGACTGCCTAAATGCACTGTATCTCCATATACAGAGGTGCATTTAGGGTGGGGCAGAAGGGGGGGGGTGTTCAATTATAATCACACTCCCCTTTGAAATTGTGAGATGTAACATTTGTCACACTCTAGGAATCACCCGGTTGGCACGGTACAGTGAAATGTGTTTACAATGGTCACTGAGTAAGGCAGTCACCTCTCTAAAGCAACCAGCTTCCCTGGCCTCTAGTAGCACTAAAACGTCGCAGTCTACCTCTGTAGAGCAGCCACCTCTCTATAAAGGTCAATTAGAACTGGCCCACAGGTGGCTGTCTTAGACAGGCTTCGCTGTAACATGATTATTTGTCCAATACTGTCATCAACTATTCCAATTTTGGTTGAAACCTGATTGACAACAGTACAAAATGTGAGAAACCCACACCCTTTATAAGGTTAGTGATAGTATAAAATTGGCGCCCTTACCCCTTTGAAGGCAATGCTGGACAACAACCTTTGCCACCATGCTTTTCAGTTCCAAACTCATTTTACCAGTTAACAAAGATCTTTGGATCAAATCATTCATAATATCTATAGATGTGCCTCCCATCAGCTGTGACTACGCACAATAACTCTTTACTTCCAGTGCCCCCTATACACAACAACGAGTCTTTACATTAACAGTTTTAGCTTTCATTACTTTGTTAAATGTGACAAGTATGATGCCTGACGTGGGTGTGTCTAAATAAGCACAGCACAGCGTGCATGTGGTGTTTGAGGGTATCCCCTGCAGAGTGACATGCGACATCACATGGTGCCACCATCCTCTAATGAACACCGGCTGCTCTTTACGGGAGATCCTTCAAAAAGAGAGTGAGCCATGTGACACTAACGTGTTGTGACTTTACTAATTCACTGTATTTGGCCATATAAGGTTGTAGCCACACAATGACGGAAGTGCATCAATGGGATAGGTATTCACCCTGTCCACTCCCCTGCACCATAACAATGGTCATGGGAAAGTTGTAGTACTTACCGTTGTCTGTACCGTGTGCGACCAGCAATAAGTTGTTGCCACGGTAACTACCATCACTGTTGCTATCGTGTGTATGGTTCATTTGGACAAAACTGGGTGACACTACATAGCTATGTACATAGGTGTGTGTTTAAGGAGAAGGGAGGGGGTACCTTGTCCACTTTGCTGATAGTCCTCAAAAACATTGTAACACTCACCTTCTGCACGCAACCCCTTTCTGACATATTCACTGAAAGCACCATTTAACATAGTCACAAGCAAGGATGGAAGGGTACAGCAGCATTGCATCACTGAGACGCTATGACATACCCATTTGCCGCACTACAGATCAAACCCTAACCCCAAACTTTACGGTAACACTTCCATTGATGTCAGGTAGACAATAGCAATGCCTGCATCTCATAGTGGATCCCGAGAGACAAGTGGCCAGTAGCAATGCTACAAACTGTACCACAAGACTAATGGTAGTGGGACACGACAACTCACATCCTTCTGCATTTTCTCCAACTTCTCTAATGTCACCGATTTGAGGGGCATCAGCTTCGGCTTGCACAAAACCTGAAGGTGCAAACAATGAATAGATAATACACTCATTAAGGAGGTGGGTGCACCATTTTTGTGAGAAACATGGAGACTTTGTTCCCCACATCACTTTTGCAGTGTACCTACTAGCTACTTCTTACTTTCTACACTGCCATGAACTGCCATTTCCCATGTAGAATTAAAATTGATGGCCTTCTGGGAAGAGCCAATCTACAGGTAGCACAACTGCTGGGGCTCTAGGAAACAATCCACCAGTCAAGCAGAAATGCGGTTCATAGGCCACTCCCTCCTGTAACTCGTACTGCCATGCTAAAATGGTCCTGGCCAAAACCACCCCGGGGCCCCCGGACCACTTTTGGCATCCACTACTAGGCTCACTTCTGCCGCGGGAGTGAGCCTAGCAGGCCATTAGAGCGGTCCACAACCATGACAACCAAGGCCGTGGTACTTAGTTACTCTGTTACTCTGCCTGGTAACCTCGAAGTTATATGAGTCTCAATAAGATGACAGGAATCAGCATTCTTGTGTGTACATACCAGTTCAGGAGCCTCTTGTGTATACAGTAGACCCGCTTTGGGCAGCACTTCCCGAAACGCTACGGTTGTTTCGCCCGCCATTTTACATTTTGCGTTGACGTTGCTTCTGCGGTTTGTGATAGGGGTGGGGCTTACAAGTGCGTGTAGGTGTGGCTCCCTTACTAGATTATCAAGTGTGGCTAAGTGAGTGTGCCACTTGCACTCCTGCATGCTGCTGCTTGGGTGGATGGACAAGAGAATGACTGGTCCACAGAGAAGGTCAAGGCAGGGCTCAGCTCAGAGCATCAAATTCTTGCAGGAGAATGAGGGAGGGCGAGCTGGTGTAAGAACGAGCTGGAGAGAGCGAGTTCGACCCATCGAGGCTCCTGCTGCAGCTGCTAGCAAGAAGCACAAGCGTCCATCGTCAGCTGCAGACAAGGTAGAGAGTACTCCGGAACCGTTCGACCTTGAACGGCTGTCTGGCGATTTGTCCTCTCGCGACATCCACGTCTGCGTGAATGGGAAGCTGTCTGAATCGCCAGAGTCTGCTGAATTGACAAGGACCTTTGCAAGGTGGAAGAGAACAGGCAGCATACAATCTGAGGGCAGCCAGGAGAATTTCATATTGGAAGAAATGCTGCGGATTGAAGATTTACTGTTGACCAGTCAAGACCAAGCAGACGGGGTAAGCCAAGGGAGACAGAAAGTACCTCTATGCTGGGACGACCTGCCTCTATCTACATTAAAGCCCTCTAGACCAGTGGTGAGTGCATGTACTACTGCATCCAATTATGAGTGTATATATTAACTAGATCACTGTACTATATATAGTATGTATCAATGCCTTTAGCCGATTCATGTTCACTGTCTACATTGAGTTATCCATCTGTTTAGCTTCGATATCCATCACTTTATTGTCACGTGTGTGAAATGTAGTTACCACAAGCATGTGCGGCAACCATCACTTGTACTTGGTAATGGTAACATTAAACTACATTGATTAGTGTATAAATTAGCAGGTGCACATTTTGCACTGTTGCTCCCAACACATGCAGGAAAGTAGCGATGACCAATCAAAGAAAGTCCGGCACCCAAAGAAGGGAACAGAAGAAATCGGCGATTCTGTAAAACAGCTAGTGTCGCCACTCAACATGTCCCCAAGTCATGTTGCCTCATGTCGCAAGGAAAGTTCACTGGCCTTGGATGTCATGGTTACGTGGGGTGACCAGTGTCTGTTACCATGGCAACTACATTACACACAAACTCATCCTGAGGACTTTGTTACAATGCAATGTGCAGCAAATTCTGAGGTCCGCATACCTTCACCTTCACTTCATCTTGAAGTGAGTGGAAAATATGCCGGCTCTCCTGAACGCAGTTCTGGCCACCAACTGGTGGAGAACATCCTCAACCACTCCAAAGGGGCTGGACGGCTAATAGGAGTTGCAAAGAGGGAAAACTTGAACGACCTTCTGTGTTTTTGGCTGCGACAACCCATTTGGGGAGAGAAAGTGCAATCTGTTAAACTGGAGAGCTGTTCCTTCAATGTGTGCCTTTCAGAAACACTCGATAATGGTAAAACCTCCACACGAGTCTTCAAGGAAGTGTTGGTAAGTGAATCTTCCAAATCATCATTGTCATTTGTTATATTAATATGTGGCAGTGCATGTGTGCACAGTCAAGATCACATAGGAATAGAGCAATATTTAACTAAACTAGCAAACTTTGAACCAGTGTTCACTAATTTAACTGAACAGTTAATTAGAACACAAAATGGATCTTCAAATAATTTGTAATTCTGTAAACTGTGTAATCCTTTACCAGTGTATGCTGCCCTTACAATAGTTAGTGTGTGTATTATTAACAGATGTTGATCTTTCTCCTTCAGCTCAGGAAGGTAGTTCACAACCTCTTTGTCTTCAAGTTCCACCTTGTGTCCTCCCTGCCCTGGATCACAGATGTCTGTCAGCTCTCAAGGAGGACCCTAGGGGTGTCCATTTATCTCTCCAGACCAGAACAGTAGGCACTAATGCATCAGATATGTATGGCATGTATTGTGTGTGCGTGTGTGTGTGTGTGTGTGTGTGTGTGTGTGTGTGTGTGTGTGTGTGTGTGTGTGTGTGTGTGCGCGCGCGCGCGTGTGTGTGTGTGTGTGTGTGTGTGTGTGTGTGTGTGTGTGTGTGTGTGTGTGTGTGTGTGTGTGTGTGTGTGTGTGTGTGTCTGCGTATGTGTGTGTGTGTGCACGTACATGTGTATATGTGTGTGCTTGTGTGTGCTTGATGCACATGCATATGACATACATAAGCCCTCTACTTCTGTAACTGATTCAGATTAATTGCAATATTATTGTCATACAAGTTTAACCTATATTCTAAACTCTAACATTCCATTCTCCATACAGGTTTGAAGGTCTGGTTGTTGCAGATAGGATCACTCTCACACCCAACCCTCACATTCCCTCATCACCTCCTGGAGCTGACCAGACCTCACCTCGACAAGCACAGCATCAGCCCCAGACTAACCAAATTCCCAGAGTGGAGCCAGATGAAGACAAGATAACGCTCGCAGTGGACAGTGCTGTTCTTGACACTGCCAGCCAACAAGCACAAGACTTCATTCTCTCTTTCTATCACAACCCCTACCAAGTTGGCACTCATACACAGGAGAAGACGCAAAGGGGTAAACAGGAAAAGAGGTTGCGCAATAGCCAGACTCAGAAAGAGGCAAAACCGTACACCAAACTGGTGCAGAAACACCTTGGGAAGTTTCTTGACAAGAGCCCTTGTGCTGAGAAAGCAGCAGATTCTGGCCGCCAAACTCACATACTAGTGTGCTCAAGCTCTTCACACATCAAGCAGAAGAAAGGTAGTAGACGGCATCGCAGCCCGCGTGTTGTGTTGCCATCTTCTTCTGAAGGTGGTGGTGGGGACAGTGTCAGAAGTGCATTGTCATGTCAGCGATTAGGATTCCTGCATCAGCATGGAGTGGGGCAGAAACAGGACACAATTGAAGAAGAGACAGCCATTTCTTGGAGGTCAGCTGTTACCACAGAAACAACTGATAGTTTGACTAGCTAGCCAACACTTATTCCAGTCCAATTAACAGTCATGTTGGTGGAACATTCGATCTGTAGTATAATTATATTTGCAAATGTATTACTGTACTGTAATTAATGTGTTCATACTTTGATCAATCATATGCATCAGAAGAATTTGTACAGATTCTTATATAATATAATAAAATTGTGTGTGGATCATTCATTTGCATGCATGCAAGCTATATATAATAAGCATGCATGCAATTAAGAATCAATCCCATGGAGCACTATAATCAAGGACAGTGCCCACCACCGGCCATCTATGCAATATGGATTAATTGAAAGATATGTAACAGTGATAATTATTTAATTATTTACAATATATATATACTTCATTGCATCATCATGAGTTTCATACATGACACCTATTTACATACAAAACTACAGTAGTAAAAACTATACAAACTACTACCATCATGTACACATACAGTATGCCACACTACATGTATAAATTAAAAGTGAACTATACAGAACTAACATGATGTAAAAAGTGTGGAAAATTCACATGTGATTTCAATTTATGCAGTGGCATTGACATAGTTACAATTATAAAAGTGCAGTCTATGCTGCTATTACAGCAGACAGTAAGTAACTTCACTGGTATCCTCTTCCACCAATGTTTCGTAAGATCGTCTTGCACTGCCACTAGAGGCAGGAGTGGTAAGGACAGTGGGGGAGGTTGCACGAGGACGGCCGACAGGTCTCTGCTGCGAGGCACCTCCAGGCGGATAACGGGCATACACAGGCTGCTGCTGCGTAGGTGCAGGTTGTGACTGTCGTGATGCAGCGTACCCATAGCTAGTCATTGGCTTAATTGCAGTCACTGGGGCAGTTCTGACACTGTGTCGAAGGTTAGGATTGAAAGGGATTCGCTCGTAGTGGTAGGCGGAGCTGGTGACGGGTTGGCTGAGGTGGAGGGGCTCCTGGCTGTGCATGAGCATGCGAGGCATTGGTTGGTCAGGCGACATGAAGCGACGCGGTGCATCGGCACGACTTGGTGGGCGCTGAAGACTGTTGTGGACACCTGTGCGGTGTCTCTGTTGCTTCGGTAGCTGCTGGTATGTGGACTGATCGCTAGTCACAGCAGCTGACTTGTCGAAACGCTCTTCCTGACCGTGAGGTTGACGCCTCAAACTGTCAGGTGACTCCATGTCTCTGCGAGTAGGACCTTGGTAATAATCAGGTGGATGGAGATACAGAGGGGGCGGAGTTGCTGGGCTTATTACCCGAGCTGGATAGTTGGGATAAAAAGGATTCTTTCTGTGTTGAGAAAAATTCTGGAATGAGTGGTACTGGAAAGAATTTCGCATGTTGGGAGAGAAAGGCGCCTGCTGGCTCAGTACAGGCTCTCCCACAAACTGAAGATTGACGGGAGACGGAGACATGCGCTGAGAAGGGAAATTCCCGTACTGGTTATATCCCAAAGCCATACCGGTTGGGGAGGAAGAGGGCATCTGGCTGAGCTCATCAGGGTAATACCTTCGACTGACAGCATAGGGGTCAATCAAATCTTGGTAGTACTCTGCTGAAGGGAATTGGGATTGCATGGGTGAGGGCTGATGAGTCAGGGGTATATTCCGAGGTGTCATATCCTGTGCTTGACGCTGAGCCACAGGATGGGCTGGACCTGGACTCCAACGGTGTGCTCCTCCCCTTCCTTGTGCTGCTGCAGTGGCATTCACTTCTGACGTGTTAGCAGTCCTCTTCTTCATGTGGCCTCTTCCATCAACAACCCTGTACTGTGGGTCCTCCTGTTTGCTGCCTAGTGGCTTTGCACTTAGAGCTACTTTTCCCCCTTGCCTTTCCCTTGAAGTGACCACTGCAGAAGAGGTATCTCCCTTCAGGCTTCTGTACTCAGTCACTCTGTTGCGAAGCTCCTTTGCCTCTCTCCTACTTGGCTCCTTCTTTGTCTTCATGTCACCGGATAACGGTTCTTCAACTTCAGAGTTATCTGGCATTTGAAGCCTCTTTCTTACTATGTCGCGTGGATCCGTTTCTTTCCTAGTGGAAGCTGCTTTCCTCTGGGCTGGAGGCTTGGGAGAACTATCCTGCATCTGGTCTACTAGTTTCGCCAGCTGGGACAGTGGTTGAGGGTGCCGGTTATCACCAAGCAGCTTCAGTTTTGGTGAGGAGGTGGCTATGATGCATTGGCTGATCTTGCTTCCTGGAGAGGATGAAGCAGAAGAGGTCAGCTGTTGTTCGCTAGTGAACTGTAAAGGCTTCATCAGACCGGCTGGGAAGTCTGGGCTGTTGCGGCCATCCGACATCTCTACATCCAACCCACCACTTGGGTTGGAAATGAACAGTCTCTCTGCATGCTGTGGCTCCTCGACTGGACTAACTGATATGTATCCAGGCAGCTTGCTAATGCTGAGGGAAGAGCCCTTGTGAGTGTAAGGTGCCACTTCATCCATCCTTGCTTCTGAGGAGCTGCCTAAATCTGCACCCTGTCTGTCCCATTTCTCCTTCCTATCCATTGATGCTGTTGTAGCTTCCATTGCAGAGCTTGTCACCAATCCAGAGGCTACTGCCTCTCCAGTCTGTTGCATTTGATGGATTCGGCGTTCCAAGGCGCTGGCCGAAATGGATATAGATTCTTCAGATTTGGACCGCACAGCGAAACTACTCTTTCTGCTAATGTGAGGTGTCCAGTCGACTGTGAAATCCTTTCCCTGGTCCTCTGCTATCTCCTCTCTTTCACTATCAGAATCTCCAGCAAACTCTGGGGGCGGGGTAATCACACGAGTAAGGGTGACGTTTGAAGGCGTTCTGCTTACAGATTTGTGACCATCGCTACCCCCTTGTGCCGACCAAGGATGCGAGTATGGCTGATCTTGCTTCTTGGAGAGATCTGCATTCACTGGCAGAGTGATCTCAGATGGCTTCTTTCCTCCCACATGAATCAATGCAGAAGCATTCTTCAGGTAGTCAGCAGACATGGGTGTACTGTTAACTGACGTACTGGAATATTCCAGTTTCGGGTGGTCTACTGCACAATCCTTGGGATCATAATGGGATGTGGCAGTGATGGCAGCAACTATATCTTCATCAGGGAGATTCTCGTATAAGTGGGATTTTGAGTTGCCCCAGGTTTGGGTGTAATCACTTGGTGAGTGTCTGAAAACCTTTGGTGGTTCCATTGGCTCCACAGCAGCACGTGATGGTGGATCCATCTCAGTAGGTACGTAGCCTAGTGTTTCAGCCAGCTTCATCAGCGACTCTTGACTTCTCATGCTTGACTTACTACTGCTTCGCAAGCTGTGGCTATCCTCGTTATCACTGACAGTATCCTTAGAGCTTCCAGAAACCCTGCGTGCTCTTGCTTTGCTGTAGCGTCTCACGGCTACAGCCTGAAGACTGGAAGAACGTGGACGGTTTGCCTTCTCCGTGGCACTTGCTAAAAGCACTTTGTCATCAGCTGAAACATGTCGAACATGAATATTTGGCTGGTCAGCTACACCTTTGGAGGACATCTGATTCTTGGTTGTCTCTTTCCATCTTGCAGGTCCATGGCCATGTGAGGTGAAAGTGGGTGAGTGCAAGGATGATGGAAAGACGTCATGACGGGTTTGTCTCACAGGTGCAGGTTCCTCGTTGTACCAGTTTCCATTTTCCTTGGATGAGTGGCTGAGTTTAGGCTCATGAGAAATCCCCAAAGCTGAGTAGCACCTGTCCTTGCTGCTCACTTCAGATGCCTTGAAGGAGGCTTCCTTATCTTCTTCATCACTACAGAAGACAAGAGCAGCACCATACTAGTGGCCATTCCTATTCATCCAACAATGGTTATTGCATGCACGCAAGTAGTGGGGAATTGGTTGTACATTTCATCATTCACAGTACAGTGGTATGAAAGAATAACCATCGCTTCTAATCCTTCTCACCTGCTGTTGTCACCCTTCTCTTCGACAGCATACAGTCGTTTCTCATTCCCTCCCTCCAAATGGTACTGAAGGTTGACATAAGTGGGGCTAGTGGATTTGCTCCGAATTGGCGAGGGAGCAAGGTTGCCATGGAAACCACTGCACCATACAGAGGAAAGAAACAAATTCAAGAATTGCTATGAATAGCAAGTAATGTTCACTCATATAAATATGATTCATGCTATAACGGCAGAAATGCAATCCTATACAATGGGAAGGCTAACTGTTAGTAAGTACACAGACAGAAGGTCTGAGTACACATATTACATTATACATTATTACGGCACAACCACATCCACCCACACACATGCAGCAGCACATACACAGTAGCATACAAACACACACACAGAGACACACACACTAAACATACACAGACACAGAAACACACAAACACACAAGGCTGGGCCCGTACCTTGATTTTCCATTAGCCACAGGAGAGTCAGTGGCAAGTACGTAGTTCTTATAAGTCCGCAGTTCACTGCTTTCCAAATCCCTGCTTTCGTCATCTTCGCCCAGTTGCAGGAGATGAGACTTGAAGCGGCGGCGACCGGAGCTCCTAAGTGCTGCGGCTGGATGCAATGCTGCTTGCACTGCAGCGAACCTCCGGTAGTGTTCCGAGCCGCTGTCCGGAGAGACGTTCTCAGCATTGAATGACAGCTCGGCTGACATATGCAAATGGCTGCTCTCGTGTTCACTCCTGCTAGACGGAGGAGTTGGAGGGAAAGTGACGTCAATGCCTCTTTCATTGTGTTCAGCTGAGTCTAGCAGATCAGCGAAACGAGGGGGTTGGGGTGATGATTCAGCAGAGCCTGGACTGGCAGTGATGGCATGCCGGGCTGACAGTGGTAGAGAGCTCCTCCTTGGAGAGCCTCTACAACCTACAGGGCAGAGCATGGAGGCAAACCCATAGGTTTGGCTTCACCTAGTACATACCTCTCTAGATCACTGTAATATTATTAAAGCATGTACATGGGAATAGCTAGCTAGACATTTGGGCGCATGTAGCTGCACAAGGTAAGTAGTTACTGTTTCTATGCTTTACTGCTGGCCATTCCTAAATCCCCTTTAATTCTAAAGGAATTTATACACTAGTTATTAAAGCATGTACGTACAATGACGGTATGGCTAATATAGCATTCCACTCTTCTGTTCATTCATCGGGTTCCAGGGTCCCAATTCCACATAAACACATGTAAGTGTCCATACAGCAGGTATACTGTGTGGTGTGTGTAACCTGCCCACATGCATATTGGACAACTTTATCAGTGCAGGGTTCAATCTACTGAGGGGGAGCTCCACAAGCACCCCAGCTTCCCCCTCCCTAAATAGCTCGCTAATTGGAATAAAAATGGCAATATTGTGATTTTATTCTGAAAGTTTCCATAACAATTAATGTCACAGTGTCTAAAATAAAAATTTTCCTGGGAGAGGGAATGACTGCATAGCCTCTGAGGTGGTGTACTTTCGGGCACTACAGCTTCAGCTTAAAATTTACATCCCAGATAGAACCAAAGATAGGAGGATATATGATAGAACCTTGCAATTTCATGAAACATCCAGTGTGCTGAAGAACAGGACCGGTCATTCATCACATTCAGTACCCCGCATTCTTTTGCCAATGCAAACGTAGTGACAGCAAGCTTGATGTGAAACACACTACAATGGCTGAAATGAGCTGCAATGTACTATGACAAGCACTCTTGTTACCTACCTTGAAACCCTCCAGTGAACTTGCGACTTAGAGTTGGGTGAGGGGATCTGCAGTGAGCAAGAACATCAGAGGCAAACAGACACTGGTTACAGAACTTGCACTACATACAGATGTTAATAAACACAAGGGTACACTTGTACATACACAAATCCACACCCACATATAAACATGCATACCAACCCACAGAACAACGCCCAACCGCCGCATCACTTGATGTCCATGTTAGGTCAACACCCATATCACACAGATACACCACAAGTGTTGTGTACAGACATACCCCTGTGTGTCCAGTACATCGACAAGGGAGTCAACCTCCCTCCCAATGGTGACACCCTCGGCCTGGCTGCGGTAGAAGTTCAACATGTCGATTGTGATCTTCCACATGTTCTTGGTCTTGCTGAATGAGTCCATTTCAAAGCTCAGAACGTGAGGCTTACCCTAAGAAATACATACAAACACAATAACTATTATTCGTTAGAAAGGTTTAGGCATAAATAAATTCTTTAGTGACTTTTGCTCCTTAGTGCAGTCATTTTTAACTTAAAAGGCAAGGTTAGTAGTCTAGCTTGTTAGACGCTCCAACTTAAGGGAGGGACGGATGGTCTAGTGGCTGTAATGTGTAGTTCACCCTTTCAACCAGCAAAATGTGTTTGCTAAAAATTCCCATTAACAAGCAGATATTAATTTGTGGCTAGTTCAACAAGGTAAGCTTTTGGCTATGGATTGAATGAGGACCAGCGAGTACAGTTCTCCATCCAACAGATAAGGACTGCTCCAACTGGCTCCAACTACGCAAACGTACCATTGTTACGTACCTCAACCAATACACATGTACGCATTTAGATATGGAGCTGTCTTAACAAGCCAGACTAAAGAAATTGTGCCACTCCCAGTGTCATGCTAAAACTGTTTTGTTCGTATGTTGCCGCCAGTTCTGATGCAGTAGTCGTCCATGTGTCACCTTGGTAAAATTACATCATCATCCATGTGACCGTGACAATCTTAGCATAACATACCATAACACTGTGAAAAGATCAAGGCTTGTATTGGAAGGGATATAGCTACACACCATCCCAGTGAAGAAAGTGCACATTCATGACAGCTACAGCTGCAAAAGAGGATTCAGCAGCTGCAACTCTCACCACTACAGAGCAAGCATCCAGCTGGCTTAGTGTTTAAAAGGTATATGGTTACCACAACACAGCATGGAGGCACACCCTATTGGATACGCATGTACAAACAATACAATGCTATAATCTTATTGGCCAACACATACCTCGTCTTTCACAACTGTTAGTGTAAACTTCTTTCCTTTGTAGGACACACGTATAATCTGAGCCCTATATAATTAGTGCAGATAAGACAGAAAAGTGCAGTAATGTTACTAAGCAACACATGAAGCAGAGTTTGAACGTGTCTGCTATTGCATGACACTGTTTAGTGCACGTGTCTTGTGCAACACACATGCATTGTGCACATGCACATGCACACATGGAGCTATATCATGACACGTATTACTGTTTCTCCTTATCAATTGACTGTGAATAAGGGACACAGAGACTGTGCTTTGTGTGTGTATGTGTAATGTGTGTGTGTGTGTGTGTGTGTGTGTGTGTGTGTGTGTGTGTGTGTGTGTGTGTGTGTGTGTGTGTGTGTGTGTGTGTGTGTGTGTGTGTGTGTGTATGTGCGTATGTGTATTGCACTTGTGTATGTGTCATGTGTGTGTTGTGCTTCACAGAACTCACCAAAGGTAAGTGACCGTTTTGGTTCCCCTCTGGTACAGAGACACACCTGGTGGAGAAATACCCAACTGCATGATGGAGTTCTTTATGCCCTGTCAAGGATGCAAATGAAAACCATTATCAAGTCAATCCACTACAGCTGCATGACTGAGAACTCCCCCCCACACACACACACACACACACTTGACCACAATAGCCACTCCATTCATGCTAGCTACACACACACACACACACACACACACACACACACACACACACACACACAAATGACATGCATTTGCACACACCATTACCTTTACAGAATACTGCCTCAGTCCGTATCCATCCAACCATTTTACCCGCAAAAGGAATTTCAAAATTGCTTCCTTTCGTGACATACCCCTACACAAAGTAGATAAAAGTCTAAAACTGAACCAAAAATAAATGAAAACATGCAGTCAGTTGAGGAAGATGCACTCAATGCCCCCCCCAAAAAAGGAAAGTCCAGTTAAGAAAAGAAATAAAAAGGGAGGCGGTGTCCCCCATTGTTAACTAATTTACTGAAAATTCTAACAAAATAAGTTTAGGGCATTACTAAAATTTGCATCATCGCAAAGCACAGTAGTGCTGACTATGTAGGGATGGTGGTGGGTGTTCTGCATCCTTTACTATATATACGTAAAGTAGTGCAATGGACATACCTCAATTTTTCATGATTCTCTTCCATTTCATGTTCCAATTCTGGTGTCTGATTTGGCAAGAGATGGAAGTGGGAAATGTAGTTCTCACGCTGCAACAGTGGATTCAGGTCACCCAATTCAGCTACAGTGAGTGGAGCAAAAAGGAATGCAGAAAGTCAACACTACCACAAAGTGAAATCAAGGTCAACAGCTCTGACAGTCAATGGGGAATGCAAACTCACATGCGTCCTAGTCCTCACCCCTCCTCTTCCTATCCCCTCCCCCCTTCTAAGCTATTCCCACCCTTCCCTCGCTTCCGAGGAACCTGGTCTTCCCTTACCATCTACTATTCATTTCAATATACAGTGCACCGTGCTTATCCCAAACCCAATACCCCTCCTCCTCCACTTCATTCTCACTTCTCCTCCCTTCCCTTCTCTTCAATACTTTACTCCCTTCTACGTATCTACTCCCTTCTCAATGGTCTCTAATCAGTCTGAATATTAGCGAGACTCTCCATTACAACATGAAAAATCTTACAATTCCCTCACAAGACAGACTGCCACTCCAAGCCACATCTCACCCTGTAGTATGAAGGCCAGGATCTGTGTACGACTGGCTTGAGGAAGAACCAGTGTGCCAGCAGCAATGTCCCTCTTCAATTGCATGACAAATAAGTGCCTACATGTGCAAGAAAGTGACAGAGTAATCGGCAGGGCACACACACACACACACACACATACACACACACACGCACACACACACATGCACACACACGCACACACACACACACACACACACACACACACACACACACACACACACACACACACGTACACACACACACACACGCGCGTACACACACGCACACACACACATGCACACACTCGCACACACACACACACACACACACACACACACACACACACACACACACACACACACACAGTAGGATGGTGGTAGACAGCCCTCACAGCACACACACACCTAGTGAGTCCCTGAAGTGTGGCAGGGTCCACAGCATAGAACTTGACAAGGAAACTGAAGCGACAACTGACTTCTAACGTGATAGTGGGACAACATGGGAGTGGTCATTGGTAAGCAAGTACAAGCGCATTTTGTTAATCACATGCATATACACACACACGCACATGTGTGGCGCACACATGAGCATGCATGCACGCACACGCACACACACAGATGGGCCGACTCACTTGTAATCTGCTTCTTCAAAGGCTTGACAAGGTCCAACCATTGCTAGAGAAGAGGACAACCCAACCACAAAATGAGTACAGTGATGAATGGACAATAAGTGAAATCATGAAAGAATAAGAAAGTGACTTAACAAGAAAAGAGGGTGGTTGTAAAAAGTGAGCCATTGAAGAAGCTAGACAGGCAGACGCTAGGTATTACGCCTACACCGTGAAGTACATACTGACATGGAGCTATTCAATAGCAGCACTTAAGAAACAAAGAAAGGATTAGGTGAGTACTAGATACATGAAAGGAAACAATAGGAGCTCTTGTACGCCTGTCCAGATGAACAGGACTGTAACTGAAGTGAGAACAAGAGTCCTTTCATGAGTCATCATTCATCATTGACAGGTTGACATTGACAGGTGGATTAGGTACTGTATACAGATAATTACTGTGCACACACAATGGATACTCTACACTAACACCACAGCCACACTTCCAAGAAGAGCTGAGCTAACACAGTTAAATAATCACATTAAGTCACACCATATCACGGTTCTAATTCCTAATACTAAACAGAACCGTCCCACCTACAATACACTAATGCAACAGCACACACACAAAAGTTTAGTAGCTTCAACTGCCATCTGATAAGTGTATAAAAATGAGTCTTGAATTGTTTCGACACTTCTGCAAACTGCTTGAAGTATAATTATAGCCATTTTAGAAACTTTCTTTTCACAAAATCTTATCCAGTGGGCTATTGTGTTTGGGAGTCTGTGGTAGGTAGTTGAACCAAAGGAAAGACATCACAACATTACACTCATGTGCATACATGCACACACATGCACACACACACACACACACACACACACACACACACACACACACACACACACACACACACACACACACACACACACACACACACACATGTACACGTACACACGTACACACACGCACGCACGCACAAGCACGCACACACACACACACACACACACAAGAAGGTATAGTCAAATCTTCGTATCACGCATCTGGACCATACCCATTTAGCATTTTGGAAAGGGAACAGTACATGATTGGAATAGGGAAATTAATCCACTCACTACATTGTACACAGAGATATACGTACAGTGGAACCTGTCTAAGACAGCCACCTGTGGGCCAGTTCTAACTGACCTTATAGAGAGGTGGCTGCTCTACAGAGGTAGATTGCTATGCTTTAGTGCTATTTGGGGCCAGGGAGGCTGGCTGTTTTAGAGAGGCGGCTGCCCAACACGTCGACCATCTTAGACAGGTTCCACTGTACTCTACAGCACACAGGTTGGGTCAGTCTGAACCCATCACCCACTTACTGTACACAACCTACACATGTCTAACACATCACATACACCACAACAGGCACAATACACAATTGAACAGATAAACACAGCTAATCCACAGCACTACACACCATTACAGGTGCATTAACTTACATTACTCTCACCTCTATAGAGGACAGTGCCTACTGTCCCAGCTACCTAGAGATGTGTACAAAGCCACCTCTGAAAGGAGGGCACCTCTCTAATGAGGACAGTGCCTACTGTCCCAGCTACCTAGAGATGTATACAAAGCCACCTCTGAAATGAGGGCAGCTCTCTAATGAGGACAGTGCCTACTGTCCCAGCTACACAGAGATGCGTACAAAACTACCTCTGAAATAAGGACACCTCTCTAATGAGGACAGCGCCTACTGTCCCAGCTACATAGAGATGTGTACTCTGCAACATACGTAAGGATACCTCTCTACCTAGGACTCTTAGGCCTGCCCCAAAGTTAGCAGAAATAGAGGGAGGAATCACAGCACTGGTTGAGATCCTAGTGCTCAATATGCCATGAGAGGATGACGCTGTGCAGTACGTATGATTCATTTGCGTCTCACCATCTGTGCCTTATCGCTCAAGTAGAGTAGTCCGAAGTATTCCCTCTCAAGAATGCCGAGTGTGGAGGCCACCCAGTCAAGGACCATCTGTCCTGGTACCTTGCGCTGGACGGGGGCAGGAAGGAGGTGTGGGTGAGCTTGGGCAGCTGTGTGTGCAATGTAGGCAGTATGTAACAAGGTCTACATGACAGTGCATGCGTTTGTGTATGTGCGCGCGCGCGCGTGTGTGTGTGTGTGTGTGTGTATGCGCGTGTGTGTGTTTGTGTGTGTGTGTGTGTGTGTGTGTGTGTGTGTGTGTGTGTGTGTGTGTGTGTGTGTGTGTGTGTGTGTGTGAGTGTGTGCCTTTGTGTGCATGCATGAGTGATAGAGATACCAACATTACAATTGTCAGTCAAAACTTGCCCAGTTATACTAAGTTTGCCAGACAAAGATGGCTGTCCCACATCATTTGTATGTGCTCAGTACTAATCAAACCGCGCTACAGCAGTCACCATCACAGCTGAGCTACAGGTTTACATGTGGGCTATACAATAAGTGTAACTTAGACTCACAAGCATGTGACGACATGCAGTGCGACATACTATGATGATGTAAACACACATACATGCAAACGTATAAACACAGAGATCGACAGATGTGACATGGTGTGACAGCGTCGAATATGCAGTGAATAACTGAAGCATCACACAGGCGTAATTATTAATACAACTATCCTAGTACATTCCCTAACACAACACATATCAAAACACCTACACACATACATGCACACACAGACACACACACACAGCATACAAGACCACAACTAGATGCAAAGGTCATCGCTCTACAACAAAGTGGCTGTCTTTAACTGTAACACAATCTAACCTACCTGATCACATTACAAACCACACGTGGCATACAAACATTCCAATGCCCATGTCAAAGGAACCACACCTGGTCCTAGATGATAAACTGGCCATGACAGAGGTCATCCATTAGAGACTTGATAGTCCAGCATCAGGAAGCTAACCTAAGAGGGCTAGCCTTCTGTCTGAGACTCCTCCCTTGCTGTTCAAGTGTCTATGCTCAAAAGGTGTCCATAGTTGAGTGTTGAGGTGCACTTTCAATGGCACGTACACACAGACATACACACAGACATGCACAAACACACACAGACACACACACACACACAACACACACATGCCTAAGGACTACCCCTAACGCCCAGCAAACAGACAGAAAGCTATAGAACCTTGTAAACGGCAGTGAAAGGCATGTAAATGTATTCACAGGGACAACCCTCGTACACATCTGATAGCCCGCCCGCGCCAATGAATGCAATTAAAGCACCATATATGGTAAAAGCGGGCCCTCCTGCGTTCGTAGGAGAGCCGGCTAATGACGGTCCACTTTAAAGCATCAGGCACACTTACATTGAAATCTTGAACGATTTCTTCCCCATCCAGCAGGGTAACTCTGCACTGTAGTGACTTTGGGTCCATAGCAGGAGGTATACCGTCGTTGCTGACGGCGAAGGTCTTTTTCTTGATCATTGGCCCACTCGCTTACATTCCATGAGCGGAAATATCAATAACAAGAACACTGACTAGACACTACAACCAAACTCTTCACAATCAAGTTGCGCGTGACTTTGCGCGGTCTCAGATTTGTTGTCCTCTGGATCTGGTAGTTCTGCGAAGATTCTGTTCACATCAGTTGCGGCCGACCCCTTCAACATCACGTGGTGAACACGTGACTAGTTTCGGACGTCCCCTTACACGCATTTAGCGGTTTCAATGGAACAAGCAAGCGGCTATAAAAGGAACGCCACGGAAGAAGCATGCATTGCAATCCTGTTGAGATACAGACAATGTCGAAGCCGAAAGTGTTTGTGCTCGTTGGCGATTCTGCCTGTGGCAAATCTTCGCTTGCATCCATGTTCGCAACGGGCTCGTTCTCGGTGAATCACTATGAAACGGAGTTTGAAGACTTCAGCGCAGAGCTGGAAAGTACCGACGGAATTGTACAGCTTCGTATTTACGACACTTCCGGAGACGCACAAGACCTTGAGCTTAGGAATCTCTGCTACGGGGAGAGTGACGCTGTGCTCATCTGCTTCGATCTCACCGACCCCTGCTCTTTGGAGAATGTGGGGAAGAAATGGATCCCCGAAGTTACCAAGCAGTGTCCCGGGAAGCCGTTCTTCTTGGTCGGGTGCAAGAAGGATCTGCTCAGGACAATGCGGAAGTTTTCCATCGAAGCCACCACCATGTTCACCCCCATGAGCGACGACTCCAGCGGATTTGTGTCCGAAGAGGAGGAATCGTGCGGAATCGAGCGCTTGTCCTCGCCGCGACTGAACCATGCAGACATCTGGACCTTGCAACTTGATTCCGGTGCTATGGGCTACTTTGAGTGCTCAGCAAGGACATCGGAGAATGTCTCCAGCATCTTCTCCCGGGTGGTTGAAATTTTGGACTGCGAATGGAAGAAGCAGGGCCGTTCCACGTGGCCACGCAAGAACAAGCTATCATCCACTCCCGTCTATAAAACAACCGTCAGTGAGGTCAGACCACATAGCAAAAGTGTGGCACATTTGGATTTAACGAAGATAAAGAAGGGCTTCACAAGAAAGTTCAAAAAGCTCAGAAGATCACTGTCATCTGCACCGAAAGCTGCAGAATGGTGACACTCACAGCAGAGACAATTGATCACATTATGACAGTGTAATTACCAATGTCTTTGATTTGCCAAAGCACATGTAACAGATTCACACAGACCTGTGTGAAACCCGTGTTTTCCTTTGATCTGCCAGCAGTGAATTACATTCTCACTTTATTATTTTTTCATTTTGTATTTATTCTGCGCGCTGCAGCTGTCTAACAGTTATGCACTTGTGATTTGTATATATGTTATCAATGTTGATCATATTTATGATGTATGGATTCAAGTATCGATGATGGGACAAGTCTAGCTAGCTATAGGTCAATCTGCACAAATGCATGTTGATCTTGCATGGACCAGCCTTATATCACGCAACACATATATCAATCAATCAATCAATCAATCATTATTATTAGAGTGCACCGCACCACATGGTACTAGGACACAAAAGGTCCAATGCAGCACTAGAACACAAGAATCGCTACAGGGATATATAGTTCCATAGGAGAAAAAAGAACAGAGTTGGGAACGTGAACAAAAAAGCATGTGCTTATACAAAACGGGCATACCACATAGAGCTAAGATGCTTTAGAATCCTAGGATCAGCGCATGCTAGGGACAATACAATAGCAGTCTGTTCACTACGACTCTGCTCTTCAAATCTGACCCAACGGTTGGCTTCTGTCATCAGAGGCTGCCTGAGGTGGTCCCAGGCAGGGCATTGTATCAGCCAGTGGCAGACGTCTTCCACCTCTTGACACTGGCATTCCCTGCATATATTCTCTCCTCCCTGTCCACTCTTTGCCACCTTCCAACCTCTATCTGAAATGGTGCTGTTCCCCCTCTCAACTTCATCAACATTGTCCTCTCTTTCTTCCTCTTCACCACTGCGCAGCTCAATTCCCATTCAAGGTTTACAATTTCTTTCATCATCCTCAGCTTTGGTCTCTCCTCCACTTCCTTCATCAGCATGCTCCCCTCGCCTTTCTCCATCTATATTGCATGCATTCAATAATTATTGCAATTCATGTACACGGGCTGGTTGCTTATTATATTAATATTCATGCTTTGTAATTGTATTACAATTATTACAGCTTGCTCTTCCGCTTGAGCTCCCAATCACATATGATTTAAAAATTCATTTCATGCTCTAATGTGATGTTAATAAGTGACATCGTCCTCCTTCATGATGGTCAGCATCGGGTGCATGATATCAATCAATAATGTAGTCATTATTCATGCAACGCACTTGCATGAGTGTGGTATAAACTAATTACATAATAATTATTGATTGTATTATATGCACTATAACCATGGACTGTTATGTTTATTATACAATGTTCACCATGGCTTATATAAACTCATGTGCTAGTTCTAATGCATTTGAATTCTCATAACATTCTTACTTTGATCATGATCTGCTGGCCAAAATTAATTCAGAATTAATGTATCCTTCTATATTGTTAGTATATACATCACACCAATACATATTGTGTCATAATACATAAATATGGACCTAGCTGCATGGGGTTAACTAATTTACTGCATGCAGGCCTGCATGGAGTTAACTAATTTACTGCATGTGCCTATAACCAATCAGGTGAGCATGCACAGGACTGTGCCATTATAGTTTCAATTGCAAGGATATATACCTCGGCCATGCGTGCATGCACCATTGCATAATTATAGGGCCGGAGCTTGAGGACATCAGAGTGGCCAGAGGCTTGCATTTGCAATTGGATAAATATTATAATATTATTCAAGATTTATAGCTGCTGTAAAAATTATGCCATGGAGTATATACGTGATATAAAAGCAGGGCCGTAGCACCCAGTCCGGCCGGTCCGGTTTTTGCTGCTGGAACAAAAATTCTAAATATTGAAGATATGCATTCTAAACACACTTTTAAATTGGGAGGGGGGTACTGGCCTAAGGTTAAACAACGTTCTAAAAACAGAGTGGTCTTGTTACAGTGTTTGAACAAGGAATAGCCAGATACTTAGCTCTCTGACCAACCTTAACGACGGCAGCCATTTTACGGATGTCGCATGACGTTTTTTGACGTTTTCTGATGCGTAAAATGGTGTGTTAATCGATCGCCGTGCAAAATCAGACAGCACAGTAGCGCTTCAGTTGTGTACAGCGGATTTATGCAACCTTGCAACAGTTCCCACATGCACCATGGGCAGTTGTTACCTAGGATACGGACTGGTACTGTATACACCTATTATATATTACCCTGTTTGCATCCTAGGTAACGACTACCCAGGTATGGGAACTGTTGCAAGGTTGCATAAATCTGCTGTACATGGATGTATGCATAAATCTGCTGTACATGGATGTATGCATGCAGCATGGTGGTATATATTTGTACATGGGAACATGTACGTAGCTTGAATGGGCATATGCATGCAATAGGATAGTCTCCTGTGGCAACCCTTGTTATTGCACATGCACTCACATGTACACTTGCACTATAATACGCAGGCGGAGAAACAGGGGATGGTAGCAAGACCGCAAGAGCGGCAAAATGTTGGCAAATGTAGGGATGGTGAAAACGTATTCAAAGTCAGCGCATGTTAATGACCTGGGTTGCATCGACCAGCCCTCTTTGTTGCATGGATCGGCTAGCTATAGCTTGCGATTTTTGCTAGCTGGCTGGCAATGTAGCTGTACGTGCAGATTTTCAATTCAGCCTGGGCCCGACTTGATGTTGTGCGACTCACCATAGCAGAAGCCTGCTGAAGGCAGGCGCCCTGCTAGTATTTAATGTAATAGAATAATTATTACATGAGAGAGATGGGAGATTACATAGGGACAGCAAGGTGACTGGATTAGACATGTACATTGCAATCAGCATACCACATTAAATTTAATACAGTGCAAGTAATTATTTACATAGAAATATTACATCATAATATGAAGGCTTAATTAAGTAGGAGTGGTTCAAAGAGTAACAAGTAAATTATTTGAAAATAGGATTACATGTATCTGTGCCAGAGGTCATGGAACCCATATAACAGAGTTGCATAACATTGCAGGGAAATTACAGAAATAATTCCTGTCATTTTCACGGGTCGAATTAGAATTAAAGTTATACTATGTATCAAACTCACAGAAACCCTCTGTAAAACCAGTGAGAGAGAGGGAGAGGGAGAGGAGTGGAGGAGGGGGGAAGGAGAGAGGGAGGGAGGGAGAGGGAGGGAAAGGGGGAGATGGAGGGGGAGGGGGAGGGGAGGGGAGTGGAGGAGGAGGGAGGGGAGGGGGAGGAGGGAGGGGAGGGAGGGAGGGAGGGGGAGGTAGGGAGAAGCACAGGGAGGGAGAGGGAGAGGGAGGGAGAAAAGGAAGGGGAGGGAGTGGGAATGGGAGGAGGGGAAGAGGAAGGAAGGGAAGGGAGGGGAGAGGAAGGAGGAAGATGGGGGAGATAGACAATTTCAGTGAGACAGAATGACTCAACATCGCCCATACTTTCCCACACAACAATAACACCAGATATATCACGAGATACAATCAACCAAGTAAGTATAATAATACTATAACAGCACGTATGTAACTGTAATGAACACCCTTCCACCTTTGTGTGGGGTTCAATGGAGGACAGTGATGAAGCTCAAATAGCACAACACATGACAAGTGCCCATTCATGCATCGACATTCAAATGCCAACATCAAGTGATACTGTAACATAACCGCTCATGTCTGCGAACCATGACTTCTGAATATACATTGAAATGATGCAAGGGTACAGAGTGGCAGGAACGTGACTCCTGATAGTCACGTACACTCAGTATTCATTTTTAACATCTGTGCATGTGTGCATGTGTGTGTGTGTGCGTGCGCACATGTGTAAAAGTGTAGCTGAATGTGTAAGCCATTCAGCTTACCTGTGTAGGCCTGCAAAATACACTCTGCCACAAACCTGAACTGCGCCTGCGAGAGAGAGAGAGAGAGTCACTATCATTGTTGCATCAGCAAGACTAAAGTAACATGTATACAAAACATTCCCTACATCTCTAGTGACGGAAACACTGTGCACAATGACATCATGGCACATGATCTAACACACCTCTATCCATTACTTTGGTATATTCTCATACCAGTGCACAAGGGAGACACCGCCTTGAATACTGTCCCCTGAATTAACCCCTGTGGTCGTGCCATGCAAGCTGTGTGTGACACCACAACTAGCGTACGCATTGCATTGTAGCCAGCTGGTTTTGTGTCAATCCAGTAGTAAGCTTCTTGGCAAGTGTTATTTGATTGATATTATGCCATGTGCCATGCACTAGGTGTAACCCCATTGATCACTGCCAATGAAACAGTCTGCGTATTAGTGGATACACTCTTTTCTCTGTACAATAGTATCCCAATCCACCACAGCTGTCTCTCCAAGCACCCTCAACTAGTGTTCTCTAAAGGCTATTTGAAAGGACATAAACCTTTCTTGCTTACAAACCCTCTCTGAGGCTAAAAACACTGCACTGCACCCTGTACAAGTCCACTAGTCATGCCAGGTGATAGCACTTGCAAGCATTACACACTGTGTCATGTGGCTCTCCCTGTACACAGTCATGTATTGAACGGGAAGGTGACACCTTCTCCCACACACAGCTATTCAAAAGTCACCCCATCACATGACTGCTGTCCCAATGCACCCTTCTCAAACTAGTTCCTTCAGAGAACACAACACCCACCGGTGACTGGATCATCATGCCACGCTGGTCTCGCATCTTGCGAATGATCTCCATCAGGTCAATCGGCTCCATTGCCTCAATCATATGCATAGCTGTTTCCACGGCAATCAGGACCCCAGTCCGTCCCACACCAGCACTACAGGAACAAACAAACAGAAGGAAGAGAAGATTACACAATTAACAATCAAAAGAAATGATAACAACCAGTCCCCCTAGCGCAATGATGCAAACACCACATAACACAAACAGAAACAAAAGGATAGGTATGAGTGCTAGCACATAGCCATACGCACGTAGTTACTGGAATTCTTAGTGGTTAGCACTCAATAAACACAGACACAAGACTTGTAGCAGCCAGAAGCAGGCATAGTGAATTTCCTATACATACACACATACATGCATGCACACACAGAGAGAGGGAGAGAGAGGAGAGGAGAGGGAATGGGGAGAGGGAAGGAGATTGGGATGGAGGGAAGGAGAGAGAGAGAGAGAGAGAGAGGGAAGGAGACTGGGAAGGAGGGAAGGAGAGAGTGTGTGTGTATGTATAGTACAGCTCTCACACCACCTGCCATCATTTAACTTGTGCACCTCTAACCTGAAGGTACTGCACTACATACAACCTGGACATGGGTACAAGTTGTGATTGAGTTTGTCCACTGTAGGGGGCTAGTTCAAAACAACACTAGGCCACCACAAACACTGCCCCCAATCACTAACACCAATGTTCAACACAACATAACCAGAACCCTGCCAGACTAATTGTATTCCCAAGCTGTAGAATAATCAATACACACGCACCGGATGAAGATTCCCTCACACTTGAAATATCCTTGCTACCACAAATGTCTTTACACAAAACGGACCGTACCATCATCATATCTACATACCAGTTTCCTGTCAATTAGTAGCTAAATATACTACTTATAACTGCTGTGTTTGCAACTATTTGAAGAAGAATGTGGTGCAGTAGTCAGCTGTTGATTTTGGGCATCCTGAGGACCATTTGGGACAGGCCCAAGTGTCCTGATTAGAGAGGTGTCTTAAATAGAAATGCAGCAATGTACACACCCCTATTTACATAGTGGGGACAGTAGGTACTGTTCCCATTGGAGGTGTCTTCAAAGCAGAATGTCCATCAGTATGTAAGTGTTACCAACAAGACTCAATACAATACACAAGCCTTAGCCACATCTCTGTACAACCTGGCACAACTCCTTCACAGAGAAGTCTTTACAACCCAGTGGACCAACAAGATGTGCTCAACAGTCTAAACCACCCCCCTACATGTTAGGTAGAGAGAGCCCACTTGCAAGCAAACAGGGTTCCATGTACAGAGTGGGAAGAAGCTACCCTCCCCTCCCTCCCTCCCCCTTCCCCCCCACTCTTCTTAGAACCCGGCCACTGTCTGTGCACATTGAATGCATCTTACATTGCTGCTACCAAGACGGACCAACTCACTATCTCTATGTAAGCCAAAGCTCTTAATTCACACAGTATTTTAATGCTCTATTTCACTATGGCAGTCACAGACTAATTCACAGATAGCCTTAGAGTTGCAGTTGGTAGATCACAGTGACCGTTAGTATGTGAAAGACAAGAGAGCTGTCCTACAACCACCTAATAGTTTTCATAGTTTGCAAGTTACCTAATGCACAGCATATTTAGTATCTGTAGATACGGTTCCAGCTAAATCACAAATAAAGCAATATCAATTGACCTTGTGAGGACTTCACCAGAAGTAACTGGATCCAAACCACAAAGTGCAGCTGAGAAGCTGATCTGAACGGTTACATATCATGGACAATTGAGGTGTCATAGATGTATAAGTGTGAGAAAACAACATCCTCCTCTCCCACACAACGGCCAATAGATGAATGTAGACAGCCTGTCATTGGAGAGCAGAGCTTCACACAGTGCATGTACATATTCACATACCTACAACCAGTAAAGGATGTGTTGGTGGTATATCTATAGTATGCATAACACCAGCAGCTGTAACACACTAAGATCATATTTGTAAATGAGCAAATGTTTGGGTCACTTGCAGCTGTTCCTTGTACTAGAATACACAATGTGACAAGAAACAGCTGCAAATGATACACAATTTGGACAGCAGCTAAATAAGATGTTAACATGCCACACCAGGCAGTGGTTTATGTGCAAAATAGCATTAAATGACACTGCTGCTGTGTTACGCTGCCAGTCGGGGCTGAGCATTAGAGCATTAAGGCAGGCCACTAAAGAATATTTCAGTGACATATCTACCATACTCACAAACTTCACATCCACAGGAAATTGTTTCCTGATTGTAAAACGAAGACTAATCTACTTAGTTCCGCCCTGTACAGCAGAACAAACTAATGTCATGGCCCACTGCCTCCTGCACACATTAGGGTACATGTTAGGTTTACACTAATAGATTGCAAACATCGTACAACTACACACAGAAGACTATTTTCCAAACCAATTATGCCATTTCTCTCTCAAAGGCAGCTAATCCATGACTACAAAGATGCGACTTTTTTAATGATAGAAGATTAAAACACTTTATCATGGTACAATGACCAATACAGTTATCATCATGAAATAAGACAGATAATAATATACGTAGATTTAATGTTGTGTGATGAAAAGTCGTAGCTACATTGAAACACTGATTGTATGCCACACTATCTGCCAATGCGTGTGTGTACATAAGTGCACGTGTGTGTGTGTGTGTGTGTGTGTGTGTGTGTGTGTGTGTGTGTGCACGCGTGTGGTGTGTGTGTGTGTGTGCGTGCGAGTGTGTGGTGTGTGTGTGTGTGTGTGTGTGTGTGTGTGTGTGTGTGTGTGTGTGTGTGTGTGTATGTGTGTGTGTGTGTGTGTGTGTGTGTGTGTGTGTGTGTGTGTGTGTGTGTGTATGTGTGTGTGTGTGTGTGTGTGTGTGTGTGTGTGTGTGTGTGTGTGTGTGTGTGTGTGTGTGTGTGTGTGTGTGTGTGTGTGTGTGTGTGTGTGTGTGTGTGTGTGCGTATGTATGTGAGTACCAAATGATATGCAAGTGGGTAAGTGAGTGCCTGCACACGTGAGCGAATGATGTGTGTATGCATGACTCACATTACCATGGCAACCAGATGATATCTAGACTGCAGTAAAAGGTATATAGACCTTCCGATTGATGTGATCACGAGGGAAGGCAGGCTGTCCGGCTACTAACAATTACTGACAATTATTAACAACTTGACAATTTTGTGACATCTGATCTAAACATGACTGAACTGTACCCTGTATTGTACCCTGTATTGTACCCTGTATTGTACTCTGTACTGTTCTGTCTTTATGTGAAAAAAAAAGTAAAAGCTACATCTCATACCTGAACTTGGTGTGCATATACCACACTCTAATGTGATGCTAAGTGATATCATCTGTTGGCCCTCGGCCTTGTGTGGATATCACTTATGCATCACACTAAAGTAAGGTATAACTAATACATGAATTTATGCACAAACATAGTATGTGTATATATATGTGTAGTATTGTGTGTGACTGTGTTTATGTATGTGTGGGGCATGGCTGTGTAATAATCACTAACGTGGAGGCGTTGAGGAAACAGATAAACCATCGATGGGAACCAGTATAATGTTAAATTGGATATTACTATTGAAACTGTCTTTGAACCTTTCCCTATTTGTGACTCACAGACCGCCTACTGCAAAAAATCGGAAACTAACCATTTAAATCAAAGCTAATAATATATTTAACACGGAACTAAATGGGCAGGGTGTTAGTGCTACAAGAGGTGTAAGAGGATCTAACACAACAGCCTTAACTGTAATAACCTTATCTCCACTTTTGCATTTTCATGCTGTATGAATGAATTATAGTCCACAAGTACTGTTCCAAATCAGCACAATGTCAAGAGTGACCGGTGGGATGGGACTTTCAGAGTGGTTATCAACACCATGCACCAGAATTGATACGTACATGGAATTATACAAACACACATATGCAGTGTATCTATATAAATTATGTAAAATCTCTAGCTCACAATCTATAATCACCACCATAATTTATAACAATTTTGTATGCATGTAATCTGTACAAAGCAAGCAACTCCGGTTACCAGTAATGGCATGGTGAACTGACCCAAAAGGACTTTAACTACACACTGTGATGATATCATGAACCAAACCCCACACTCTGCTGTTTGTGAAGGCATGAAAAGAAAGGTTGATGTTTTGTGTTGCTAGCCATTTGAGTAAGGTGAGGAATGTGTGGGCGTGGTACTGATACGTAACTACAAAAAATCTACTCTCAGTTTGTTCACACCAATAAAAAGAATAGCGTAGTTTACTAAAGGAATGTAGTCATAATTCAATAAGCGACATATAAGAACACCTTTCATTTCAATAAAAACAGGGACAACGTCAACACCGATACACACACACGCACACATACCAGTTACATATCATACATGCTGGAAGATTAAGTCTCAATTCTGGTATACATATATACAAGGTGTACACAATTCAGTAGTGCTTGTTTGTTTGTTTGCTTGTTTTTGTTCCTATCCCCTCCCAAAGTATAGCAAAAAAAGTTACCTACTGTAACATTCATGAAATAGCAACAAAGACACTTTTGGACAGTGCTGTCTTTGAGTGAAGAGCAGTAGTGTTGTTGTTCTCTCTACACATACAGCTATGTAGTCAATAGGGGACACATGCAGACACGTGCAAATCCACCCACCCACCCACACACACACTGAGGAGGAGAGTCCCAATAACACGCCTATAACAAGCCGAGTGCAAAGTGATAGCAAGCTTGTTACCGTTGGGGAGAACCCAAGGAATTCAAAGAATGTGGAAGTTGCTACCCCACTCCATCCACAGTACTACAGCACAGCCACCACAGCTACATGCAGGTACACACACGCGCACACATGCACACACACACGCACACACAGTGACAGCCTGCTTTATTATAACCATCCACTGTATCTGCACTCTGTTACTAAAGATCTGTAGTACCTATCTTAGGAACACAAGCATGAGTACACAGACCACATTCTGTCCATATAGAAGGTCCTATAAAAACATACTACAGTAGAACCTGTCCAAGATGGTCACTGTGTAAGGCAGCCACCTCTCTAAAACAGGCAGCCACCTCTCTAAAACAGCCAGCTTCCATGGTCCCGAATAGAACGAAAGCATTGCAGTCTACAGTCATCAGTGAATATCATGCCAATGCCAAGCATGCACAGATGAAGTAGCTGAAAGAATTGCCAATTCATCTGGAACTGTTCTGCACTTGGCTAGAGTGGATGAATCTAAGCATGCCAGAACTTCCTAGCCACTCACCTCTCTTCAATGTTCAGTCATTTGTAAGTAATGCACACATGGGGACACATACAGGCAGGTGGCTTGTTCATGCTTGCTTCAAAATGCCCCACATCCACTGCAAGTTATAATAGTGCTCTTTGACCTTTGTACAAGTAGACTGTAGCGTACTGTAAAATGCAGACTGAGGGGATTCACCCCACACCTATTGCGGCATTCCCTGCTTCGCCAAGTCTCTAACACTCAATAGATGACACGTCCACTAACTTGGGCACACTAGCACACACTTGTACTAACACAAACACACCTACACGCAATTTCAGTGATATTTTTTTTATTTGAGACACCTTGGGATAATTTGGGACAGGCCCAAGTCTCCTGATTACTGAAGTGTGCATAATTCGGAGGAAGTTTGTATACACCTCTTCGTAGCTTGGACAGCAGGCACTGTCCTCACTAGAGGGGGGTGTCCTTACTTTCAGAAGCAGCCTTGTACACATCTCTATGTACAGTAGCAGGGACATTAGACAGCGTCCTCATTAGAGAGGTGTCCAGGGACAAGTAAACATTGTCCTCATTAGAGAGGTGGCATTATTTTCAAAAGCAGTTTGCACACATCACTATTTAGTGGGCCAGTAGGTACTGCCCTTAAAAGAGAGGTGTCCTGCATTGAATTTGTACTTAATAACACTGTACTCATGTGGACCCTCCTAGTATCTACAAGCAAACCTTCATACAAACTAATAGACCACATACGTACAGTGCATACAAACACCCACAGAGTGCACTTGGGCAGTGTAGTACATCTCAAGACAAATGCTTTGATGTCCACAGAACACACAGCACACACTGTATGACCACAGTGTTCACACAGTACGTGTGTATACTGACCAAGGATGTGTGTACAACTTGCACCCATGCGTGTGTGTGTGTGTGTGTGTGTGTGTGTGCGCGTGCATACGTGCGTGCATGTGTATGTGTGCCTGTTAGCACACACAGCACATGTACAAAGGTACTAGTATGGTAAACGCATCATGTACAGTTCAACCCTACTACGAAGGACGCTATTCAGGACATCTCTCTAAGGTAAGCAGTCATTGTCCTAGCTACATACAGATGCACGTGCAACTACCTTTGAAATAAGGCCACCTCTCTAATGAGCACAGTGCCTACTGTCCCAGCTACATAGAGATGTGTACAAAACCACCTTTGAAATAAGGACACCTCTCTAATGAGCACAGTGCCTACTGTCCCAGCTACATAGAGATGTGTACAAAACCACCTTTGAAATAAGGACACCTCTCTAATGAGGACACTGGCCAAACTGTCCCAAGGCTGTTCATGAACAGAGAAGTGCCACTGTTCAAGGGCATTAAACCAACTACACACCAGCAGGAGAGAGGCCCGTCATGACAATTGCTGGGCATACTGAGTTCTTTGTTTGTAGACAAATTCTTCTTCAGGTAACCAAGCACGCCAGCAAAGTAACTACTTACTCGCATAGCACTTAATGGGCTTCATCAGTCCTGCAGGTGATACGCACTTTGAATGACTGACAAATCTAATGATGGGCAAGACCCTTTGATGTAAGAAGTAACTTTATTGGTGTGCTCAATCATGCATAAATAGAATGTCTACTGTCACACCTACCACCTGTTGCAATGCCCACAAACGAGTGACCTGTCAAAGGTGATACGATTTACTGCATGTATCTGATACATGACACAATGCTTAATGATTAATAGAACTAGTCGTAAGATAAAACAAGTATGCTACAAAGGAACATAAAGGTGACTTGGTCTATAAACCTACAGTGGAACCTAAGATAGTCATTGTATGAGGCAGACAGCTCTCTAAAACAGCCAGCCTCCCTGACCCCACTAATCATTGCAGTCTACCTCTGTAAAGCAACCACCTCTCTATTAAGGTCAGTTAGAACTGGCCCACAGGCCGCTGTCTTAGACAGGTTTCACTGTAGCAGAATCAATCACAACTAATTGTAGGATGTTTTGGCCTCCAGCCTCTGTCAGCTGCATATATACAACACTAGGTGCTGCATATCAAAGGTGGACACAAGAATGACACAAGTGATGACCACATCAAACATACATAGCAACAACAATCATGATTAATTTGATTGAGAAGTTCAGATGTGATATACGTACGCTTGTGGCACCAGCCAAAACCTTGGACAGTTATTCTCCAATGCTTCGGCAGCTACCTTCTTCAGGGAAAATGACAAGTGGAGCACTCATGTATTTATAACGATTATAGTGACAGTGGATGATGTTGTGACAGTGCAATTGTGACACGTGACAGTCGTTGATGTGGTTGTGAGCAACATTAAAAAAGGAACTGATGATTCTGATTAGGATTAAAATGCAATTCAGATTAAGCAGAAATTGGAGGAGTATGCAATTTGTTCTGAAAGCTGGCACATTCAGTGCCACTCCAACACATTAGACCACAAGGAGACCCTCTCCAAGGAGTACATGGCTCTGCCAGACTAACAGCTTACATTCTTGCACAACTTGCACAAAAAATCCCAGTTAAATCACTGTTCATGCCATTTTTATTTATCTTTCATGGCCACCATGTCAAAAAATCCCCTAGCAGCAGTGTATACGTACCCCACACAGACACATGAACACCCACCCACACAGGAATGCCTCCAAGACATTCCATGCAGGTAGTTAATGATATTCATGACATCTCCTCCCACCTCTTTACAAATAAGCAGGATGTGCATGTGAACACACCTGTCTTCTCCCACACTCGCTACCATGACAACAAGCAAAGGCAACACCACCAAGTATGTATGATTTACATACTGTACTTACATAGGTCTTCCTGGGCGTGGTCTAACTACACTGTACACAACAAGGACTTTAGCCCATCACAGGACACTACATACATCGTGAGGTCTGATCTGATTGGCCACAGTGACATGAAATCTGATTGGCTACATTTAGGCCACTTGAAATCTAGCTATGTACGCAAGTGACACACAATGTACTCAAACACTAACCAGATGTGGAGCAAGACACGTAATTCTAGACCTCAAGCTCATCAAGCAGTCAAACCATCCAAGGTTCAAACCAGAGCCCGTATCCAAAGTGCATTAAAAGCTGTCAGCTGGATGCAGGCTCCGGTCGCTATAGGCGACAATACAGCATTCAAAGCTGTCAAGACTCAGTGCTATTACACAATTTGCCTTTGATTCGTCATGATGTCTCAGGTTGAAAGAATGTAACTGAGTTTGTAATCAACAACCAACACTGGAACAGTACCACACTGAGCTCCATTACCTGAAAGACAACGTTGCTAGTATTTGTACATACATAGTATAGTATATCAACCCTTGTTTGTGTGTGTGTTCGTGCATGTGTGCATGCGTGCGTGTGTGTGCATACATGCGTGTGTGTCTGTGTGCATGCATGCGTGTGTGTGTGCATGCATGCGTGTGTGTGCGTGCTGCATGTGTGCATAATTACGTACAGTATATTATGTGTGTAGAATCAGCTACCTGTTGCAATCAAGCTATCAAGTAACCATTATTCACTTACTCACCTGCAGTGCACAATGACAGGTTCTTCCAAGTCTCTTCGCTCCTTTCGGACCTGAAGCATAAAATTCATGAAGTCGTCAGTTCTGTCTGGAGCACCTATAGAAGGTGAGGGACAGATCAAGAGATCAGGGGTTAAAGGTTGAGAGGTCAGGGGTTAAAGGTTGCGAGGTCAGGGGTTAACGAATAAATGGAGTGGGTTAGAGTCACAGGTTCACACAGCCCCTCACCATGATCTGGCCAGGCTATGTATTGGAGATGAAGTATTCTTCGCTCTTGTCTTTGCTGCAAAATGGAGGGGCATGGGAATGGGAGGGGAGAGTAAGGAGGGAAGAGGGGAGAAGGGTGGGGGTGAGGGTGAGGGTAAGAAAGGCAACGGGGAAGTGGAAGGGGAGGGGAGAGTAAGTAGGGAGAAGGGGAGAAGGGTGGGGGGGAGGGTAAGAAAGATTTATGGAGCGTTGATGAGCATTCACGTAGCTAAAAAGATGATGGTTCAAGTAAAACGTTCAACCACGAGGGTCTTCATCAGTTACAAAACTGTTGTAACTGATGAAGACCCTCGTGGTCGAAACGTTTTACTTGAACCATCCCTTTAGCTATGTGAATGCTCATCAACGCTCCATAAATCTGCTAGACAATGTAGCATGAGCCTCTACCACATTATTAGGGTAAGAAAGGCAACAGGGAAGTGGAAGGGGAGGCGAGAGGAGTAGGAGAGTAAGAGAGGGTGGAAAGGGGAGGAGAGGAGGGAGCGATCAAAGGGGAAGAGGATGGAGGCAAGGAGGGCAAGATAGAGGAAGGGGAGGGCTTGGAAGGAGGGAGGAGTAGCAAAGGAAATGTGTCACACAACTGAGTACAAAGCGCTACCAGGAACAAAATAAAATTCCTTTACTACCTCCTAACCATCAATTCCCTTATTAGTACTGTACAAGCCAGTGACAATGTGGGAGGTCTTCTTCTTGGAAAGGTATGCGTCTGTACACAGCAGATACCTTGTCCAGAACTAACACATCATACCCACAACATACAGATATTAGTAAGGATATTCATATAACAGGCAAGGCGTACAGTGTTAACCCTAAAAGATGTTCAATAATGCTATTCTCCCGCAGCAGTGAACTGTGTGTGCGATAGCCAGTTCTTGGAGGGCCAGTAACAAATTGTGTCTAACTAAGTGATATACCTGATAACGAGCAGGTGATTAAGGGCGTGTTCTCTGAAACAGCTCGGAGGGAGAGGAAGGAAAAGGAAAATCAGCCACACAGCCAAGAACTGAACACAGGACCTACGCTCTATTGTGAAGTTACAGCCAGTGAGCTGAAACCACCCATGAACGATACATAAAGAGAGGAAGGGCAAATGGGCACTGCCAGGATGAGTACCGCAGTGGCTGAAACTCCGTGATGGAGCGTAGTTCCTGGGTATGGTTCCTGGCTGCGTAGCTAATGTTCCCTTTCTTGGTTGTCCCTCTGAGCTGTCCTAGAGAACATCTCCTAGTCATGTAGTTGCAGAAGCTCAAGAAACATCTTTCACGACAATACTTCAAGCTGCTGTTGAGGCTTGTCAAGTGCAAACAGGGAAAGGTCTGAACGAGCAAAGTATGAACAGAGAGATGCAAGAGCAGAATGTTTCGACCACAAGGGTCTTCATCAGCTGAATGCCAGCCCCTGGTTCATGTACTTTGAAGTAATTTTGATTTTACCGCGGCATAGCTCTACTTAGAAGGCCGCTTGGGTTTAGTCTTTTGCTCATTCAATTTAGCAATTGCAATTTTGTTGCATTAGTTCTAAACACCCTGGTGCCATCCTACGCAGCTCCTTCAACGAGGGAAGACGGGGCAGTGGCAGCAGAAATGGAACGGAGGAAGAGGGAGAAATATGTCCATTTGAACCCCAGCCATTTCTTTGTCCCTATAGCAGTTGAGACTTTGGGAGCAATGGGGCCAGAGGCCGGCTACTTTTTCCGAAACCTCGGAAGGCGGATTGCAGCTGCCACATCAGAGCCACTGTCACGTCCATATCTCTTGCAGCGGGTAGCAGTGGCAGTCCAACGTGGCAACGCAGCAGCCATCCTCGGGACTGCAGAGAGGGAGTCTGCCGCTCAATATGAGCTAGTAGTGTAATCCTTAGGTTTGGTTGAGTTTGCTGAATTTTCTGCATGTTCTAATCAATCATTCATTTCTGTACACGTAGGTGCTTCAGTTTAAACGTATCATTATTTCATCAAATTGCCATTTATTATTAAATTTATTCACATATATTATTATATGTAGCTATATGCACATTGTATTTCAGTGAAAAAGTTCTAAAAAGCTCCTTAATGTGAATTATTCACCATAAAAAATAGTAGTGCTTATGTAATATAACTTTCGTGATAATTTACATAATATTTGAAGAACTCCCACATGACTGCTGTATACAATGCAGACATACATACGTACATACAAGGTGGGTGCCCTCGAAAGCCACAAACTACACGGAGCGGATGTGTCCACCAAACACAGCATACAACGCATACACCCAACAGCTAGTGATATAGCCCCTGACCAGCACACACACTACCACACAGAAGTACAGGTGACAAACAATTGTAAGATGAAGATGACATTCTGTTACATAACAGGTGCCCATCTGCCATGTGCATGGGGACAGGCTGAGTGAGAAAGTCAAACACATATCGAACAGCTGGTAACATAGTTACTGATCAACACACACACTACCACGCAGAAGTACACTCGACAAACAATTGTAAGATGAAGTTGATATATTGTTACATAACGGGTGCCCATCTGCCATGTGCATGGGGCCGGGGCTTAGTAACAAGGTCAAACTCCCTAACAACCAGCTACACAGCTTCCTACTGGCAGCAGGAACACAGCATGGCACTTTTCAGATGGGCCTGCTTAACCAGGTCAAACCAGGAGTTAACCAGACTGTGCGATAACAGGAGCAAGTTGAACCGAAGTTAACATACCCAGCCGCATCTTGATTGAAATATATACACACTTCCAATGGCTGTTTGGAAGGAAAATTTAAATTTTTCTTACGAATTTCGCTCAATAGCTGTACCTTCTGAATACATTACATATGAGCTTGCCTCTGAATGAATGATGATGTAGTGAGGGTTGTTGCCACTCTCTGCCTTGCTGTTCCCTTGTGCCACCCTTACACCTGCCACCTTTGTGGTGCTTCTGTGAACGAACAAGCAGCTCATGGCCTCAGCTCTATCAGGAGAGCAGGCTGTCAATTGTGCCACACTGTGATCAATGACATCATCAAATGATCATCAACATCCACTCTCAGGTCATCTCAGTTCTACTGGACGTGGCCTGGTAGCCATTTTCAATTACCACCTTTGAGTAATAATCTGTTAGCTAAAACTGGTCAATCTAGAGTTTGTGCGATTCATGACAAGAGGAGTAAGATGACGACTAAAGCAATGTTGTCATACCAAAAAGTATCATGATGTGTTGCACACTCCTAAGTTATTGCATACACGTTCTTGTAGTTAAAATAATAATTAGGCATGCTGAGTTGTCAGTTGAATGATTCTTTCTTTGAACTATTAACACATCAGTCTCAGTTCTTGCCTCAATTCAATTCAATGCAGTGTTTTGCCTGTCAAGGGCTGCAATATTATTGTATGCCTGACAAATCCCATGACGAGTGAAATGTTACACATTTGAATTAAATTAAATTGATTTGTTAATCAAGAAGTCACTTTGCTGGTGCACTTGACTGACCAAAGAACGAATCATTCAACTACACGAGTACCCATCAGCCAAGTGTCAGTGTTATTTCCGATAGATTAACTAGTAACTGATGTGATCCTAACTGTAGCAGTTAGATACGGAGTCGGTTCACTCAAAGGAAATCGTTGGACGCACTGCAACTTTGCTTGCATACACTCGGTCTCCTTTTCACAAAGCATTTCCACGAGCAAAACAATGCAGATTCAGGCACTCCGTACAGCGCACCCACCCTGCAGCGGCAATGCACAAGTGTTTAACTGCAATTAAACAATAAGTACATTCCTATGGCACAGGTCGGTTTACACAATGTCACCAGATCTACTTGCGGCTTACACAATCTCCTGTAGGGGTGTTGGTGCGCGAGACAATAAATACAATTGGTTTCATTCATGAACCAAGTGACTCAGCCTCGGCCACCATTCACATGAACGCTTATTTGGAGCCAAAACAGTGAGAAACTATCAACTGTTGCATAACACGCACCATACCGTATTTGACAATAAAATATTACAAAATATTGCATAACACGTAACATGCAAGGGGCTGGACCCAAGAGCAAGGTACGGTGTGTAACGACAAGGATTTCCTACTAACGTGAACCCTAACAGAACATAAACAAGCCCCATTGTAGCTGAGTACAAACGTTACATATGCGTCCTATTCAAACACATACAGAGCATACACTGTTCTAACGAAGGGCATTTATACATACATAATTTATGTGCAACAGTCTATGCAGTTATCCTTCAGTATATGTACTAGGGCATACATTAAAATGCAAGCAGCCTCACTTGAATGTATATAGCTAGCTACTTCAGTAAAGTACAGTGCATGAGCGTAACTCGACCAGGTCAAGTACATTTTGAGCAATAATAGAACTGCAATTTGCTTTCACTGGCTGTCAGAAAGTAGGGATAACAAGCCAGGCGAAGCACTGGATGGCAGCAGATCCATCAACACCTACATATTTGGAGCTGCGCAGGGAAGCCCATCCCTGCTTCGCTAACCACAGTGTGCGTTTTGCGCTTCACCTGAGGGAACAATGAAAGTGTTCCCAGCCACGTGGGGCAAATGATGTCAGTCAATATGGCGGAATCGCCAACAGGCGTGTAGCCCTCACTGGAGCAATGAGCGATGTTAAACGCAAGGTGAACGCAGCATGCAGCGATGAAGTGGAGTGTTGAGCAGATTCGTGGCCGACGGTGGTCAAGTAGAGCGTTTTGTTGTCGTGAGTGCCTGCGGAGAATACCGGGCTATTGCACAATCTAGGTGTCTCGGGTTGACTGGGACTGATATACATATAATAATATTATACATGCATACATGCATACATACATGCATACATACATGCATACATGCATACATATATACAAACGGGGGACGACAACGCATCACAATTACTTGCCTCGCCTTTCGGCTCGGCAATGAACAGATACCACAGGTCGGGGATGGGTGGGTGTGGGGTGTGAGGATGAGCGGGTGCAGTCAGTTCACACGCAGTTCATGTGTACATGTTCCCTTGGTGTTTGGACCTATGTTAAGGGACAGCATGCATGTGAACATGGTGCTGCATGTTGAGAACAGAACAGTTGACAGGCCACAAGTTGTGTGCTGACAATGATTGGTCTTCACTGATCATTGTCTTGCTCCGTGCTCTACATATTCGTCATTTGCTTTTTTTGCTCTGTGCTCTACTTGTTTGTCAACTGTTGTTTTTCTCTGTGCTGTACATATTTGTCAACTGTTGTCTTGCTCTGTGCTCTACTTACGTATTAGTCAACTGTTGTCTTGCTCCGTGTTCTACTTATTTGTCAACTGTTGTCTTGCTCCATCCTCTACTTATTAGTCAACTGTTGTTTTGCTCTGTGCTCTACTTATTAGTCAATCACTGCCTTGTTCTGTGTTTAACTAGTTCACACAGTGTTGTGTACGGACTGATTTCCTATACTCATGCATTATTCATATATTATGCACACAAAGTACAGTCAATAAAATCCTCATGCCACCATCTCCCAGATGTCTACACACACACACCACACAGGAACAATACAGTCAGCACATTACTAGTATACATCCTGTTTCTTTCAAAATCAGTTATAAGCAGTGGCGCCAGGGGCATGTCTTGAAGGTGGAACTGTGCCATGAAAAACATTTGAGCTGGAGACCCAACCCAAATTGCTTTTCCGAGAATAACTGATCTCCAGTGTGACGGAGCTAATAAAATTAAGTTTAATGAAATTTCACATTCCAGTGCACCGTAAATCCAATATAGCACTACATATAGTGATAAATATTATCTAATTGTATAACTAACGCGCTGACTCCTAGGCACCCTATCTACAAGAGAGTGTGACCGGATGGATGAGCAAATTCTTCACCTTTGAAACAGGTGATACCATGAACAGCTGTCCGGCAACCGCTACTTGAAACCATGGCAACCATTACATAGGATACATACAGACTGGTACTGCTCGGAACTAATCAAACAGTAATGTTCCAACCCTGTTGCTTCGAGTTGGTATTTGGAGAACTAGCCATGCTCAGGACTAATTAATACTTGTAACTTAAGCAATTACTGCTGCAGTCACAGTGATACAGAAGTCTTGTGATTTATAATCCTTTTGTAAAATGAGTATTGTACTCCATGCTCGAGGAACAGTGATCTGTACACGCTACAGAAAATCAATATACATTTCACTTCACCCATGTATTTTTCCCAAGATAAGGCAAGCAAAAGGGAAGCCTCTACAGAAACCTCTTCAAAGTGGAAAGGAGGGGGGGGGGGGGGGGGCTAAACTGAGGTACCAAGATACAGAAGGTTTGATATTACATACGTTGACATAATTATGTCTTGCTAAAGTTCCAAGGGAGAGTGACAATAGCAGAACAGGAACACTTGACAATTCAATGCAACGTTTCGCCCATCACGGGCTTTTGTCAGGCAAACATACACAAACTCAGCATGCCTAATAACTTCCAAGACAGTACCCCCTATTGCATCTCTGCTCCATGCCTAAATTGGTCAAACACAGGCATGCACAAAGTGTTGATCAGGGGTATCACTTGACACATGTGAGTCACTGCGCATCATGCGATGTGCAATTGGGAAACAAAATCGAAAACTTCTGCACTGCAGCCCCAGTTGAACAGTACAGCCTTGAAACCACAGTACAGCATGCAATAACAGGCATACTGCACCCCTACAACCCATACATGAAAGGGAATTTCTTTCACACAATTGCATACTAGCAAGGAATTGTTCATTTAAACCTAAATCTTTGCATACAATACGCGACAGAAATACATACTCGGCAATTTCAATTATTATAAAATTAATTTAAAATCTACCACCATTCGAGTGCAAGGTTCATCCGTTGTGATGAGTTTGCTGACACAGTCAGGAACCGATGCACAGCAGGTGACTCATCAAGTGGGAGCGAGATAGTCTCACAACCTAATATGGGGTTAATGATTCTGAACGGTCTGAACTTCCTACAGGCTCCAATAATTAATAGAGAGACTGTTAATTCCCATGCCGTCTTTTGGGACGGAGGAGTCCGGGCAAAATGGCGGTCTAGCTACAGTATGCACAATTGGCATGTATGCATGTGTGTGTGTGCATGTGTGTGTGTGTGTGTGTGTGTGTGTGTGTGTGTGTGTGTGTGTGTGTGTGTAGCATCACAGCCCTTCTGCACTCCAAGCTCTACATGCTCTCACTCACTGTGTGATGGCGCAAGACAAAGTGCCGACAGGTAACTGAGTGAGCAGTAACCTCCTCCTCTGAGAGGCAATAGATCTCAAAAGGCCCATAGTTGACTGTCTTCTGAAGGTATGGCCAATATTTGGCACACTTTGACTGTGAAAGAGAGAGCGGAGGAGAAAGGGAAGCATGTAAACATCATGTAGCCTAGCAGAGGCTCAAGCTTGTCAGCAATTACAGTAGCAGCAAAGGAAATTCTGAGAGCAAATCACACTGCTTAGATTGAAAATGGTGCAAGACATTTCAACCAGGATTTTTGCCAAAAGCAGAATACAAGTTTGAAAAAGACCTTTAAGTCAAACATCCTGCAACGTTCTCAGCAAAAAATGTGTGATTTTCTCATAAATTCCTTTAGTGTTCTTCAGACAATGTGTAATCATCACTAAAAGGCCAACAGCCATATCACATACAAAGTGGTGTCTCCAACCTTAACACATGGCAATGTGTATGACAAAGGAGTAAATGATGCAGGGAAACAGAAAAGGAAGGATGAGAGAAAAATGGCATAGTTAGGGAAGGAGAATACAGCAGCATTTAAGGGAGGAGTGATGCAGCAGAGGAGGAAGAGGTGAAGAGGCACACAGGAGTCATTAAGTCCATAGAAAGGGGCATAATAATCAATGCAAATGACTGCAGGGTGCACTAAGCACTAAATAAAGACAGGAAATAAGCAAATTTGCACTGTCTTCAAAGGTCACCCCACCTTGCCTCCCTCTGTGGTGGTAGTCAACATGATGAGGAGGGTTGACTCCTGTTCCCAAACCATTTGCCAAAAGTCAGCGCAGGTGTGCCTTAAAGGCCCCTGGGCTGCTATGTAACGTAATAGTAGCCCAGTCTTTGGAATCTCCATCTACGTATGTACGTATGTACAAGGAGAGAAGCAAGTGAGGTATAGTATGTACATAACATTCTAAAAGCCCATGGGCTTCTAAAACACTTTCTATGCATTTTTTAGAAACTCACATTAATGTAGTTTGCGTTGATGTAATTCGGTCCTTCCCTGAGCATCACACGAGTGACATCATCTACAACAAGAGGAAGGACTGATGCATCAATTCCCCAGGGCAGAGCTCTATGTAGCACTAGCAATCAACACTTGGTTGATGCTTGTGGTGCATGTGGCCACAACATAGCACCAACAGCTGTCAATACAATTTGAAATGAGTTTGTAAACTGAAAGAATATTTTGAAATGTGCAAACTTGTGAGCCTAACAACAAAGGCAGGATTCAACTGTTAACACATGGTAACAGTTACTGTAATTCATACATCGACCGACAACCACAACAATTCAAGAAACACAACAATTTGAGGCAGCTTGTGCAAAAGCATAACAAGGATGACAGGAACAAGTTACCTTAACAGCAGTTCACATAGTTTGACCACTGATTACATGCATGTACACACTTGCATATTGCTATGCATACATTTTGTAACAAGGCCTCATAGAGACCATACCCCATGCGTGTGGAGACTGTGTAGACCTAGCCATTATTATGTATGTATGTCAACATGTTCTGAGTGGATGCCCATACGCAAGTGCTTTACGGGTATATATCATTCTCATGACAACTAAGGTTCACAGGGTTCATTGGGGTAGCGTTTTCAAGCACCTTCCTTCTAGGAGTTCTGTCAGTTCTTAGTGAGCCTTTCATACTAGATAGTACAGTGGCCGTCCACCGTCCGCATACTCGTCCACGCGGACCATCCGCAGTCCACACTTTCTTTCCACGTACCGACGTGGACCGTTCACACACTCTTTTCGCATACAGACACAGACCATCCGCAACTCTTTCTGCATACAAATGCAAACCGTCCGCACACTCATTCCGCATATGGCTGCTGACCGTCCACACAATCTTTCTGCATATGGACTCGGACCGTCTGCAAAATACTAGAAAGTGCCGTTTTAATAGTTTCTGTGTGGTTGCTGCAGTCGTCGAGTGTATACAGCCTGTTTTTTGTGCGAAATCTATCTTTCAGGAGCTTCATGAGCCCTTGAAAGTGCCTTAATCGCGCAAACGGCCCAAAAAATGCGGACTGACAAACTGAGCCACAAACCAAACACATACCCCCATACATACGTACATAGAGATGTGCACAAACTACCTATGAAATAAGGGCACCTCTCTAATCAGAACACTTGGGCCTGTTCAAACGTGCCCAGGATAAAGAAGTGGCGTAGTACAGTTCAAATCAACATACGAGTCTAAAAACACAGCCATGATGCATCATTGCTAACACATGCCACAAGACTATGTTCAGAGTATGCCATACAGAAAGGCTGGTTGTATGTAATATTATACTATACTATCACTATAGAATAAGTACTTCCAGACAAACATATTATATGCATGTACACAGGTAACACATAATATTAAATGTATGTATGTACGTAGCTACTCCACCTGTAGCTGCACATGGCAACGGTCTACGGCAGTGTAATCTTGTAAAGGAGACACTGCATTCAGGACACCTCTTTAATGAGGACAGCAATTACTGTACCAGGTACATAGAGATGTGTGCAAAACTAAATTCAAAACACTACAACACAGAGACCACTTTCCTTAGAATGGTGTTCTGAATTGACAGCATCCTCGTAGAAGGGTTGAACTGTACACACTGCACGCACCACACCAGTACCTTTGCACGTGTGCTGTGGGTGCTAACACGCGCACACACACACACACACACACATGGGTGCATGTTGTACACACACCGTTGGGGCAGTATACATACATACTAATTGAATGAAGGCACTAAAGTGCCAAACCCTCGGTGTAATAAGCTATATTCCGAATCAAAATGTTAATTAGAATGTTTGATTCTACATTAAGAGCTGGTATTAAGTCAAAAGTAAAAGTACTGCATGGGAGAATGACAGTAAGTGTTATTACACAGTAGTAAACTATAGCTACTATTTTCAGACATGCATTAAGGCAACAGTGCTGACTCTGCAATATGGGCAATTATTACATCATGGTACACTATGCTATTTTTAGAGGTGGTAACCAGTCAGTGTGCAGCAATCTAGCAATTACAACATCATGGCAATATTTAGAGCAGCCAACACCTCAAGTTGGATGTGGCATCAGTGAAGGCTGATATTGCAATTGCATCCAAAACTGTAACACCTTCACCACTGGAGACCCTTGATGACTTTCAGAATGTGAGTATGAAAAACCAAGTTTTCTAAAGTATACGACTAAGTGGAATTTGGGGGAAGAATTAAACAGGTTCTGCAAGGCATGAAATACCTCACTCAATGGAATACTGCCCTGAGGATACACCTTCCTTCAGACAAAAAACACCACTTGGTCAAGAGCAACCAACCACCAGAGATGACCATACGCACCTGCACTATACTGTATATACATAGCTACGCACAAGCACAATGGCAAAGTGGGCACCGCGTGGTCAAGAGCAATGTCACGCGATTAGAATACGCTCGTGCGCTAGCCAGGGCAACCAAAATGGCTGACAGGTGCACTAGTAGCTTCGAAGCTAATTCTGTAGCTTTGCGAAAAGGCTCTTTTACACAAAAAACACTCGTTTAATTCAATGTTTCACAGCGATGAGGCGATCCATAGGTCTTTTTGTCCGATTTGTTACCGTATGGAAAAGCCGAAATGAACACACACGCACGCACGCACACACACACACACAAACACAACACACACACACACACACACACACACACACATGGGTGCATGTTGTACACACACCGTTGGGGCAGTATACATACATACTAATTGAATGAAGGCACTAAAGTGCTAAACCCTTGGTGTAATAAGCTATATTTCGAATCAAAATGTTAATTAGAATGTTTGATTCTACATTAAGAGCTGGTATTAAGTCAAAAGTAAAAGTACTGCATGGGAGAATGACAACAAGTGTTATTACACAGTAGTAAACTATAGCTACTATTTTCAGACATGCATTAAGGCAACAGTGCTGACTCTGCAATATGGGCAATTATTACATCATGGTACACTATGCTATTTTTAGAGGTGGTAACCAGTCAGTGCGCCGCAATCTAGCAATTACAACATCATGGCAATATTTAGAGCAGCCAACACCTCAAGTGGGATGTGGCATCAGTGAAGGCTGATATTGCAATTGCATCCAATACTGTAACACCTTCACCACTGGAGACCCTTGATGACTTTCAGAATGTGAGTATGAAAAACAAAGTTTTGAAAGTATACGACCAAGTGGAATTTGGGGGAAGAATTAAACAGGTTCTGCAAGGCATGAAATGCCTCACTCAATGCAGTACTGCCCTGAGGATATACCTTCCTACAGGCAAAAAACACCACTTGGTCAAGAGCAACCACCAGAGATGACCATACGCACCTGCACTATACTGTATATACATAGCTACGCACAAGCACAATGGCAAAGTGGGCACCGTGAGGTCGAGAGCAATGTCACACGATTAGAATACGCTCGTGCGCTAGCCAGGGCAACCAAAATGGCTGACAGGTGCACTAGTAGCTTCGAAGCTAATTCTGTAGCTTTGCGAAGAGGCTGTTTTACAAAACAACACTCGTTTAATTCAATGTTTCACAGCGATGAGGTGATCCATAGGTCTTTTTGTCCGATTCGTTACTGTATGGAAAAAGCCGAAACGAACACGCACACACGCACGCACGCATGCACGCATGCACACACACACACGCCACGCACACACACACACACACACACACACACACACACACACACACACAACTACTGTAACTCTACGGTGCATGCGCCGAGGGTTAATGAAGACAGTGCCTACTGTCCCAGCTACATAGAGATGCCTGCTCTAAAGAGGTAGATCGCAATGCTTTAGCGCTATTTGGGGCCAGGGAGGCTGGCTGTTTTCAAGAGGTGGCTGCCCAACACAGTGACCATCTTAGACAGCACATAAAATTAAATGTATGTATGTATTACGTAGCTACGTACTCCACCTGTCGCTGCACATGGCAACAGTCTACGTCAGCGTAACTTTGTAACGGAGATACTGCATTCAGGACACCTCTCTAATGAGGACAGCGTCTACTGTACCAGCTACATAGAGATGTGTACAAAACTAATCCCAAAACAGTACTACACAGATACCATTTCCCTTAGTACACTTTGTGGGTGCTTGTATGCACTGCACTGAACGTCTGTGGTTTGTTAGTTTGTATGAAGGTTTGCTTGTAGGTACTAGAGGGTCCACACGAGTACAGTGTTGCTATAAACATCCTCTATTAAGAACACCTCCCTCACTAGTGCAGTGCCTACTGTCCCGGCTACATAGAGGTGTGTACAAGAACTAACTCTGAAATAAGGACACCTCTCTAATGAAGACAGTGCCTACTGTCCCAGCTACATAGAGATGTGTACAAAACCAACTCTGAAATAAGGACACTTCTCTAATGAAGACAGTGCCTACTGTCCCAGCTACATAGAGATGTGTACAAAACTACCTCTGAAATAAGGACACCTCTCTAATGAGGACAGTGCCTACTGTCCCAGCTACATAGAGATGTGTACAAACTACCTCTAAAATAAGGGCACCTCTCTAATGAGGACAGTGCTTACTGTCCCAGCTACATAGAGATGTGCACAAACTACCTCTGAAATAAGGACACCTCTCTAATCAGAACACTTGGGCCTGTCCCAAATGTGCCCAGGATAAAGAAGTGGAGTAGTACAGTTTGAATCAACGTACGAGTCTAAAAACACAGCCATGATGCATCATTGCCAACACACACTACAAGACTATGTTCAGAGTATGCCATACAGAAAGGCTGGTTGTATGTAATATTATACTATACTATCACTATAGAATAAGTACTTCCAGACATACATACGTATTATATGCATGTACACAGGTAGCACATAATATTTAATGTATGTATGTATGTATGTATGACGTATGTAGCTACTCCACCTGTTGCTGCAAATGGCAACAGTCTACGGCAGTGTAACATTGTAAAGGGGACACTGCATTCAGGACACCTCTCTAATGAGGACAGCAATTACTGTACCAGGTACATAGAGGTGTGTGCAAAACTAAATTCAAAACAATACAATACAGAGACCACTTTCCTTAGAATGGTGTTCTGAATTGATAGCATCCTTGTATGAGGGTTGAACTGTACACACTGCACGCACCACACCAGCACCTTTGCACGTGTGCTGTGAGTGTTAATAGGCACATGCACGCATGCACGCACGCACACACACACACACACACACACACACACACACACACACACACACACACACACACACACACACACACACACACACACACACACACACACACACACACACACACACACACACACACACACACACACACACACACACACACACACACACACACACACACACAAAGGTGCATGTTGTACACACACCCTTGGTCAGTATACACACGTACTGTGTGAACACTGTGGTCATACAGCGTGTGCTGTGTGTGCTGTGGACATCAAAGCATTTGTCTTGAGATGTACTACACTGCCCAAGTGCACTCTGTGGGTGTTTGTATGCACTGTACGTATGTGGTCTATTAGTTCATATGAAGGTTTGCTTGTAGATACTAGGAGGGTCCACGCAAGTACAGTGATATTAAGTACAAATTCAATTCAGGACACCTCTCTAATTAGTGCCTACTGTCCCAGCTACATAGAAAAGTGTATGATTCACCTCTGAAATTCGTAAGGCCACCTCTCTAATGAGGACTGTCCCTATGTAGGTACTGTCCCAACTACTGTGAAACCTGTCAAAGACAGCCACCTGTGGGCCAGTTCTAACTGACCCTTATAGAGAGGTGGCTGCTCTACAGAGGTAGACTGCAATGCTTTAGCGCTATCTGAGGCCAGAGAGGCTGGCTGTTTTAGAGAGGTGGCTGCCTAACACAGTAACCATCTTAGACAGGTTCCAGTGTACAAAGAGACATGTACAAATTACTTCTGAAAGGTCACCCTTCAAATCAGGACACTTGCACCTGTCCCAAACACCCCCACAAGTGTACAGTAGAGTTGTGTAATGTACTATACCTCAATCATGACCCCATTGGTGTAGTGCAATAGGATAACTGTACACGTGTAGGCGAATAGTTTGTGGGCAATACGTAGCAGATTATTCAACAACTGAATGCAGGATGTTTCGGCCCAAAGGCCTTCTTCAGCTGCGTACAAAACTGAGAATGTACAGTGTGAGACTGGTTTATATAGCTATGGGTAACTGTGTGTGACCAATCAAATACATGTACACGTGTACATGTACATACGTATAAATATTCATCATCATTGCCAATTAGGGGCCTGGGGGAAATTTTCACGACACTGTGTCAACACACTTATCACCACTATTGCAAGAGTCCTATATTTATATTTGGAGGCATACATACGGTTCTGTCTTCTGCCCAATGGCTATACTACAGCAGTGGAGTGAACAAGATCAGCAAAGAAAGAAACTGAGACGACAGAAGCGCCAAAGCCATGACTGAATGAACCTACAAAGTATGGGAGATGCATGCAGGAAGGTAGCAGAGACTGATGGCAGGCAAGAGGAGGTAGGAGGGCATCTGGAACCAAGGCTGGCCGAGCAGTGGATACTACAGAGCACAGCTGTGGAGTCCAAAGCCCCTGCTCCGTTTGCACATACGTAGCAACTCCCTCCCATGCTCATCCCCACAGTGCTCCATGCTCGCCTAATTAATTATTGCAGTTGAATAGAAGTACACACACACCTGGTGGATTCATCTACACCAACGCTACTGTTCATTCACTTGCTAGAACAAGGTTCTACCTTGTACAGGCAACCACGAAAACCCCCAACATCAATACGTGGTCTTGTTCAAAGCCTTTGGGAGCATACAGACATGTGTTTATCTGTATACAGTACACCGTGTGTCCGGTCCCCTTTCGGCCACCTACCATATACCTTAACAAGCCACCTACAATGACACTAACAAAGTGACTAAACGTGGGTTATACGACACCTACCTACAACCACCCCTCTTTCTCGCCCACACACTCACATTGACCATTGCACATACGTAACACACTCCATTTCTCCAATCTACAAGCCACCAAGCAAGTCAACCATAAACAGGGCAAGATAGAGGGACGGTTACCAGTTGGTTGCGTACGTAGCTCAGTGGTACAGCATTGCCAGCTTAAGCCGGAGGCCCTGGGCTCAATTAACTCCTGGCGACAGCACCTTCTTTTAAGCACTTTGCAATTTTAAAGGTCTATGGATAGCAGTGGCAGTCTCAGCTGACAATATGAGTTCAGCTTCCAGTGGCGGATCTAGAGGGGGATCCAAGGGTGCAAAGGAACCTCTCTTTTGCTAGTCTTATGTAGGATTTTGGACAGTTTTTAGACCAGAAAGAGGCGTGGTGGCCATATATCAGGGGCACTGTGTGTGCACCTAACTACTTTAGAACCGCCATTTCAGAAATTCCTGATTCGCCACTGGCTGGTGTCTTTGAGTAGACACAATCAATATCAATCTCCGAACCAGCTACCTCCATTGGGCTTCAGGTGTGATTACAATCATGATTCATTTGCATTGACCACAGCCTCGTTCCCAGGCCACCCATGTTACGTAATTGTTGCAGTGATAGATAAGATGGCCAATCAACAAAAGTGGCCAAATCTTTGTACATTGAAAATGGTGGGAACTTGGCAGTTGGTCTAAACTATGCAAAAGTCAGTAACAGTAGACCCAGATCTAACGCACATCTTCATAGCAAACAGAAACTGTATCAAAAATACGCAATTTTTAGACGCAAAAGACATACACTTTTCACTAATTATACATTTTGACCACTTTTCAAAGCAAATATTCAGCAAGCACGTACGTACGTACACTATGATACATATAAACGGCAAATGTCAAATTCATGGTAAATTCATGACGTGGGTCAAATTCATGACATTCTATTTATTCATAATCTTCTATTAGAAACTATTAAGAGCAACAACTTAAAACTTTAAATAGTGTTGGTGGCAGCAGAGTTCTCAAACGCAGGGTACCGAGACATCTTAACTTATGTACGAATGTACAGTCAAGACGAATCATCTCACACACAGGCTTCAAAGGAGGCAGCTCTTTGAAGCAACAAACGTCACACAAGAAGATGAAGGTACAATAATAAGAAATTCGCCCAGCTAAAAATTGCACGCAAGCACATGACAAACTGCCGCACATAACTGTATGCACTCTCACTCAGTGATTGCCATGCTTTCGACAGTGCCTATGACGCCAGCATGTAGCTACATGTAGTTAATATTTGTGTACATGCACTACCATGTAGATGTGAACATTGTACTAATAATAGTATCCATAGAGATGATGTCATATTAATGCAACTTACATGCAAAGACATCCTTGTATCTGTTCTTGGGGACGTTGTGAGGGAGTTTGCAGGCCACAATGTCCACATTAGGTAATCGGCGATACAGTTGCTGCAGGTGTGGTGGTGATAATGGGAAGCTACAGTACTGTGTGTGCGCGCGCGCGCGCGTGTGTGTGTGTGTGTGTGTGTGTGTGTATGGGTGTGTGTGTGTGCATGTGTGTGTATGCGTGTGTGTGTGTGTGTGTGTGTGTGTGTGTGTGTGTGTGTGTGTGTGTGTGCATGCGTGTGTGTGCGTGTGCAGGTACACTGTGCACTAGTAGGGGGTGTGTGCGTGCATGTTATGTTGGCATATACAGTATGCCAACACAAGCACACATTGACCACACGTACATCAAACTGCCTAAGCAGGTGCCCAGACTTCAGTCCCTGTAAAGAGAGAAGGTACAAGTGAGGGGATTATGAGACAGGGAAGGGAAAAAGACTGCAAAGGATTAGGATCCATACTCAATTGCAAGCCCAAGACAGGTGGGCGTAACAGCTTCAAACAACAAACGTATCTCTTATAATGGAGGTAGTCGTGACGGCTACCTATATGCCAAATAATTATCATATCACAGTACTAGTATACTTACTATAATGCTTTCTAGTGCATTTATCAACATAATCATTATGTACGTAGCAGCGTTAACAACCTACCCTTCGAATAGCTAGCAGAGACTGCTGCAGAGCCTCGCCCTGAGAGTCCATAGCATCACGACTCTCAGGCATTATCACTGGGGTCTCCAGCCGACTCAGGTCTATGTGCGCAGTGACGCATGGGCCGAGGAGAGGGAGAGGAGAGAAGGTTGGAAGACATGGAAGAAGCCCTTCAAGCACCCCAGTAACAATCGACCACCATCTTAACACTCCAAAACTACCCCCAACACCAAACAGCCATCCCTAACGCCATCCTGTAGGACTACAGCGCAGTACCTGAGGGCTTCACAATAAGTAGCATCTCATTTCTTTCACTCAGTGCTGCTTGTTTGATGAGCTCGATCACTTCACTTCGGGGCAGCTCACTTACTGGGTGGCCATTTATGTAGAATATTTGGTCACCTGTGGCAACCGTAGGAGTCGCCATGGCAGCCTACAGAGGGGGGCAGGGGAGGTTCAGAAAGCTACAAACTAATATTAAAGATGTAGAATTGTCAGTGATTGCTTTAGACACTAACACACAACACACTGCACTGTTCGTATGTGTGTAGACATGTGCACATGCACACACACATACCAACACACACACACACACACACACACACACACACACACACACACACACACACACACACACACACACACACACACACACACACACACACACACACACACACACACACACACACACACACACACACACACACACACACACACTCACAGCTGAGTCCGGAAGAACTTTATTGACAATGATAGGTAACTTGTACTCTGCTCCTCCCTACAAACACACAGCACACACAACACAGTACAGTGTGGGCCTGTTTGAGGCACAATATGAGTGTTTTACGGGTATTCAGCAATGTAGACTGTTACGTACATGTTAAAGTAAACACACCTCGTGTGAGAGCTTGTACGTATGAGATAAACACCAGTAAAATATGGGGCAATGTGTGTCAATGGTGGGTGTTACAATGTATGTCAGTGTGTGACAATGGGTGACAGTGTGTTAGTGTCACGGAGTGACAATGCGTTACAGTGAGTGTCAGGGTTTGATAATGTCTGATAGTGTGTGTATAGCATGTGACAAATGTAAAAGTGTAATAGTGTGTACATGTGTGTGTTGCATTTGTGTTGTGCTTGAGTGTGTACATGTAAATGCAGTGTGTGTGTGTACGTGAGTGAGTACATGTGTATGTGTGTGTAACACAGCTTACAGTGACATTAAAACCATACTTTCCCTCTGATGCTACCAAAAGCACTGGCAATAGCCCCTCAGCAGCCAGTTCATCCTTGCAGACAGGAAAGCAGAGAACATGTCACACACTGAATGACAAATAGGACTACAGATGCATTATTTTATACTGCAACATACAGCAGTGTTTATGCACAGAATGCATACTTCCAACTCGATAGTATTGGGCAATATTCACATACAGTACAACCCAGCCTGTACATAAGTATGTAAGACTATGCTATGTACATGTGAAGAAGACTCACAGCTGAGTAGCCGTACTGGTCCAGGGCATCCTCCACAACAGCCATCCTTGGGTCGTAGTACTCATCAGGCTGAGGAAGGAGGGAGAGTGGAAGGCAAAGGGAGAGGAGGGCATGGGGAGGAGCACAGGAGGTGGACAGTTGAGGAGAGGAGAGAGGAGGGGAGAGGAGATGGGAAGGGAGGAAGGAAACGAGGGAAGAGTAGATAAGGGGTTTGAACAGTGGTTAATGACAGTGTAGGATGTAGGGAGCTGTCATCTCACACAGTAATCCTCGTCAGTGCTGACTTACCCCGGAATAGTCTGAGGAATTGCCACCATTTTGAGTGTTTGGACTGGGAAAGCGGCTGGATAAGCATGGTGAAAGTAAAAATCCTGTACTCAAATGACCATCACATGACTATCACATGATTATCACATGACCATCATCACATGTACATTAGCATACTATACACATTCAATAACATCTATAAATACAGGTGTGTATAAGGTCACATGACAGTCACATGATAGCCATTCATCCTCCATTTTGTGTGACGTCTTATGCAATATAAAATGGCTGGAGGTGGATCTGGGCTATGCCATACTAGTCACATGACGATCACATGACCACCAACACTCACAAGAACCTTGGCTCCTCCGGCCTCGGCTGAATGATCGGAGAGCAATCTCTTGATCTTGATGGCATGGTCTGTCTTCTCTTGATTGATGAATGGGGGTAAGGGGCAAGTAGACCTGGCATCTGGATGAACGAATCATCTTTGGTTGCCATGGAAACCTGGCCACTGGTGGGAGATGATAAAGAACGGACATTTCTGGGATCTTCCCAAGTCCGCACTGGTAGGGGTTGGGCCAGCTTAACTCTGCGGGAGTGTGGGCCAGTTGAGGAAGGAGGAAAAGAAGGGATGAGGGGAGGTGGGAAAGACGGCATGCGAGGAGAGAGGTGAGGGAGGGAATGGGAGAGAGAAGAAGAAGTGGGTGGGTGAAAGATGAAGAGGGAGGGGGAGAGAGAGAGAGTGCAAAGATTATAGAATGACACACAAACATCCTGTCATAACATGACACAACTAAGCAGCTATGGCACTGGAGAGGGTCCAAGTCCTTCGCCATCACACACACACACGCGCGCGCGCGCATTCACTCCTTTTCAAAAACCCTCACACACCAGGGGTGGACTTGGGTGGCATCCACTCCCTTTTAAAATCCCTCACATCCAGGGGTGTGAGGGGCACATTGCACCCATATTGAAATCCCTCGCACCCCAGGGGTGCATTTAGGGGGAGGAGGTATTCCCTCACTTATTCAAATACGTACAGTAGAACATTCAGATTCCATGTTTAGTCTAATGAAAGTCATGACTCGGAAGAAATGATGGAAAGATAGGGAAATTGGCACCAGCTGGCAGCCGAACCCAGGACAACTTACGCCCTAACGCCGGGTTTCAGCAGCCCAAGCCAACCAACCAGGCTGGAACAATTCGACCTTTCCCCCTTTCTTTCCAACATTTCTTCCGAGTCGTGACTTTCATTAGACTCAACACAGTTACAACCGACTCGTTCATCTTATGTACAGTAAAATTCAATTTCCATGCCTCCCCCCCACATATTTCTTGGAACCACAGTTCTGCCCCCCTTGAAGATCTTTCTAAACACAACACCACACGCATGCACACGTGTACAGGTGTATACAGACCACCTTGTTCCATCACTGTGCACACTTTGTTGATGAAACTGAGGAATACAAGGCTGGTAGTTGTGGGAGTTTCATACTATACAGGTCACTGTACGCACATACCCCAGTACATGGGAGTTACAAAAGATCATGACATTCGGTACAAGATTGGGGGTGCACATCAATACCAAATGTTGCATACTGTATTTACGTATATATGTACACAACTACACCCCAATTCCAGGAACGGCGACCTCCTCCATCCCCCCCCCCCCCCCCCCCCCAAACACACACAGTGTCAGTAAGTGTAATATGTACACAGCAACTTCCCCTAGCCCCCTACTCTATCATACACTGGATTCCTTATCAAACTTTCCATAGTACGTACACCCCATCCCCGCCTCACCTCTCAAAATACTCCTTTGGGGCAGACGATCTCCGTGTTCTCAGACGATGATGGTCCTCCATTAGTGCTTGCTTACGCGTCCGTTGTCTAGTTGGTAACAGCAGACAGCATACGTAAGTTAGTACGTTATACACAGTTACAGAATGATCCTATTGTCATACAAGAAGCCATAGAGGATCTGTACATACACTTTACAGGGGAAATTGTAGTATTCACAAGCATAGCTTCTACGGGGAGGGGGTCTGGGTCAAGCCCTCCTAGGAAATTCTTGCAATTTAGGCCCTCTAAGATTGATAGCAATGCAATTTGAGAGGTGAACCATCACACTTCTGCCAGATTTAACCACAGTTGGTAAATATTGGGGGGAGCATGCCTCAGCATGGAAGCTTAGACCTGTTATGCCAAATTTGGAGCCCCCATAATTAGGCTCCCTGCGGAACCAAAACAGTAACCAAAATGGTTCCCCCTATGCTAAATCACCAGCACCAGCACAGACTGACGGTCAGATTCATCGTGTACTTGTACCCTGACGTCTTTCCCTAGGTTGGGACACATTCTCAATCCAGAATAACATGTTTCGTTTGATGAAAAGTCGATTTTGCTCATTGGATGGGTGCTTTGGTTCGATTTATTTATATTCAGTGCAGCCATCAGGATTAGAACGAAGAAGGGCACGCCATGTTTTGGGGCATTCACTTTAGTTCAGCTAATAGTTAGGGGTAGGACCACATAGACAGCACGCCGTAAGCTGTTCCTACTTAGTAACTATGTACTTCGCCTACTACAACGGATAACACATATTGAAAACAATGGCCTGATGAGAGATACAGTGAAATTTTGACTCATAATGAAGGACTCTTGGGTTTGCAATAAGAGTTCTGTATCCTCCAACAATAATAGTACAGAGACAATGCTGTAACCCCATGCAGTAACCATATAAATCGCCCTTTCACATATTAGAATGACTCACGGAAAACTGTGCTTTGATCCCCTTCGAATGAGGCCTCCTTTTTGCTTCTTCCCAGCTCTCTCACGCTTGAAGAAGATGTGGTGATCCATGCTGTTCTCCCAAAGGAGTTGGCATGCTTCCACGCTGCACAGTGTGTAAACAGCGGTGGTGTCGGCTCGGGTGTTGTCCTTGATCTCAATGAAGAGTCTCTTGCGACGGAAGGTGATCTTCTGAATGTTGTTCCTGCATTTAGAAGGGGTCACACAAGAACACACACACACATTACATAGCATTGTTGCATACTTAAATAGCCAACCCATGTGGTGTGAGGCTAGGTAGGATGATGACAATGATAAACCAATAGTAGCTTATTCTCACTGGGAAAGCTACATGTAATCAAAATACAGTGCTTTACTGATCATGTACTGTAGTAAAACAGAATGAATTATACATAGGTACGTAGTGACAGAAATATTGTATATTTCTTGAGAAATTTGGTACAGGATTGACAGAAACAATTTTCAACTCTTTCTTTTACTTCTAACTCATCAAATAACATAGACACATCAATCGTGTGTGTGTGTGTGTGTGTGCGCATGTGCATGTGTGTGTGTGTGTGTGTGTGTGTGTGTGTGTGTGTGTGTGTGTGTGTGTGTGTGTGTGTGTGTGTGTGTGTGTGTGTGTGTGTGTGTGTGTGTGTGTGTGTGTGTGTGTGTTGATGAGTTGATGTTGATGTTGATGATGTTGATGAGTTGATGAGGGTGAGTTGATTGTCCAGTGTTTGGCAGAAGCTGTGTGAGTATGCCAGAAGGGTGACAGATCTGCAGCCAGCGGGTCTGGCATTTGGAAGGTTGAAAACTTGGTTTTTGCTTTGGTTACAAGTCAAGTCATACTTGTGAACCACAAACCACTGGGAAAGTAAGGAACTTGTGTAATTCTCTGTTAGGTGCTAGTGCGCTTTCCAGTGTTCAACACTGGTAGTGCAACGTATGCTAGTCACCTAGACATTACCAAGTGTAGGTGGGGAATTCTATGGCCAGGAGTACAGGACGGATACTCTGATGCCGTCACTCAAGGCCGTACCCCACCTCTCTCATCTCATGGGTCTTGCAAGCCCATAGATGAGTACCCCTACTGCACCGAGGGGGCCATGCGACTGGGGTGATAAGGCTGGTGTCTCCGCAGCCAACGGTGCCACCGGTCTTATTGCCACCTGCTGGCTCACCCCATTCATGGGGTCCACTTAGCCAAGTCTTGGCTGTGGTATTACAAGTGTGTGTTGATTGGGATACTGTGCTACTGAATGGAGGAGGTTATGGAGGAGCTTCATAAACAGAGTGGGAGGGAGTGTCTCCAGCACAAGGACTGGAGTATAGGTACACACTACCAACCGAGTGAGACGTGTATGGTGGGCGTGCAGGGAGTTAAAAGGCCATCATGTACTGTACTCACCACAAAAAGGTGTTAATCTTCCTATCATTGTCAAACACAGCCACACCCAGGGCTGTGGCACTGAGACGAAGGGGAATCCCCTGCTGGTCCTATGATGTAAACAAACACACATGTGAAACAAAGCAATAAATAGCATCTCTTAAAATATTAAAGCATTACGTACATATGTAGTTAGAACATTTAAGTAGTTAATTAGTCGCTTCTTAGCCAGAATTAATGCAAATCAGCAAACAGAACATGCACAGCTACGCAACACTATTATAAGCCGATGGAGGTAATGTTTTGATTCTGGAACAGCAGGTCTTGCTACCCCTTCCCAGCACACTTCACCCCACTCAGCAGCCTTGTCAGACAGTGCGGACCCTCCCAGCACGCTTCGCCCCACTCAACAGCCTTGTCAGACAGTGCGGACCCTCCCAGCACACTTCACCCCACTCAGCAGCCTTGTCAGACAGTGTGGACCCTCCCAGCACACTTCACCCCACTCAACAGCCTTGTCAGACAGTGTGGACCCTCCCAGCACACTTCACCCCACTCAGCAGCCTTGTCAGACAGTGTGGACCCTCCCAGCACACTTCACCCCACTCAGCAGCCTTGTCAGACAGTGTGGACCCTCCCAGCACACTTCACCCCACTCAGCAGCCTTGTCAGACAGTGTGGACCCTCCCAGCACACTTCGCCCCACTCAGCAGCCTTGTCAGACAGTGTGGACCCTCCCAGCACACTTCACCCCACTCAACAATCTTGTCAGACAGTGTGGACCCTCCCAGCACACTTCACCCCACTCAACAGCCTTGTCAGACAGTGTGGACCCTCCCAGCACACTTCACCCCACTCAACAGCCTTGTCAGACAGTGTGGACCCTCCCAGCACACTTCACCCCACTCAACAGCCTTGTCAGACAGTGTGGACCCTCCCAGCACACTTCACCCCACTCAACAGCCTTGTCAGACAGTGTGGACCCTCCCAGCACACTTCGCCCCACTCAACAGCCTTGTCAGACAGTGCGGACCCTCCCAGCACACTTCACCCCACTCAACAGCCTTGTCAGACAGTGCAGACCCTCCCAGCACACTTCACCCCACTCAACAGCCTTGTCAGACAGTGTGGACCCTCCCAGCACACTTCACCCCACTCAACAGCCTTGTCAGACAGTGTGGACCCTCCCAGCACACTTCACCCCACTCAACAGCCTTGTCAGACAGTGTGGACCCTCCCAGCACACTTCACCCCACTCAACAGCCTTGTCAGACAGTGTGGACCCTCCCAGCACACTTCACCCCACTCAACAGCCTTGTCAGACAGTGTGGACCCTCCCAGCACACTTCACCCCACTCAGCAGCCTTGTCAGACAGTGTGGACCCTCCCAGCACACTTCGCCCCACTCAGCAGCCTTGTCAGACAGTGTGGACCCTCCCAGCACACTTCACCCCACTCAACAGCCTTGTCAGACAGTGCGGACCCTCCCAGCACACTTCACCCCACTCAACAGCCTTGTCAGACAGTGTGGACCCTCCCAGCACACTTCACCCCACTCAACAGCCTTGTCAGACAGTGTGGACCCTCCCAGCACACTTCGCCCCACTCAACAGCCTTGTCAGACAGTGCAGACCCTCCCAGCACACTTCACCCCACTCAACAGCCTTGTCAGACAGTGCAGACCCTCCCAGCACACTTCACCCCACTCAACAGCCTTGTCAGACAGTGTGGACCCTCCCAGCACACTTCACCCCACTCAACAGCCTTGTCAGACAGTGCGGACCCTCCCAGCACACTTCACCCCACTCACCCCACTCAGCAGCCTTGTCAGACAGTGTGGACCCTCCCAGCACGCTTCACCCCACTCAACAGCCTTGTCAGACAGTGTGGACCCTCCCAGCACACTTCACCCCACTCAACAGCCTTGTCAGACAGTGTGGACCCTCCCAGCACACTTCACCCCACTCAACAGCCTTGTCAGACAGTGCGGACCCTCCCAGCACACTTCACCCCACTCAGCAGCCTTGTCAGACAGTGTGGACCCTCCCAGCACACTTCACCCCACTCAACAGCCTTGTCAGACAGTGTGGACCCTCCCAGCACACTTCACCCCACTCAGCAGCCTTGTCAGACAGTGCGGACCCTCCCAGCACCCTTCACCCCACTCAACAGCCTTGTCAGACAGTGCGGACCCTCCCAGCACACTTCACCCCACTCAACAGCCTTGTCAGACAGTGCGGACCCTCCCAGCACGATTCACCCCACTCAACAGCCTTGTCAGACAGTGTGGACCCTCCCAGCACGATTCACCCCACTCAACAGCCTTGTCAGACAGTGTGGACCCTCCCAGCACGATTCACCCCACTCAACAGCCTTGTCAGACAGTGTGGACCCTCCCAGCACACTTCACCCCACTCAGCAGCCTTGTCAGACAGTGCGGACCCTCCCAGCACACTTCACCCCACTCAACAGCCTTGTCAGACAGTGCGGACCCTCCCAGCACACTTCACCCCACTCAACAGCCTTGTCAGACAGTGTGGACCCTCCCAGCACACTTCACCCCACTCAACAGCCTTGTCAGACAGTGCGGACCCTCCCAGCACCCTTCACCCCACTCAACAGCCTTGTCAGACAGTGCGGACCCTCCCAGCACCCTTCACCCCACTCAACAGCCTTGTCAGACAGTGCGGACCCTCCCAGCACCCTTCACCCCACTCAACAGCCTTGTCAGACAGTGTGGACCCTCCCAGCACACTTCACCCCACTCAAAGTGTGGAAAGCCTGCACACGCGCAGCATTAGCATAGTACCTTTCCAGGAAAGAGACTGACTCCGTAGAAATCCAGTCTGCAAGCTCTGTCAAGGAACATCAACTCTGCCATGTCGGGAGTTGTTCCACTGGTGGTGGATAGACAGGTGATATTAAAGTGCAATTACTGTACTAAGAATGGGGATGATGATGACGGTTATGGTAGTGGTGATGATGCTGCTGCTGATGGTGATGGTGGTGGTGATGGTTATGGTGATGGTGGTGGTGATGGTGATGGTTATGGTGATGGTGGTGGTGATGGTGATGACAACAATGAGGATATTGATGATGCTGCTGCTGGTAGTGGTGATGGTGGTGCTACTGATGATGATGATGATGACAGTAATGATGGTGATGGTGGTGGTGATGATGACGATGAGGATGTTGATGATGCTGCTGTTGATGGTGATGGTGAAGATGGTGGTGGTAAAGATGTGTCAGAGACTCATCTGGTGATTGTGCACTCAGTGTAGTCAGTGGAGTGCAGAGGGCTCACATCAACTGACGGTGCAGTTCTTCGGCCTTCCTCTCAAACTCTGAATTCTGGTAGCAGTACATCTTCAGAGAAGAGGTGTAGCCTTCAGGATGGTCCATCGGGTTGTAGTCACCAAACTCAGCTATACACAGTACAAAGTCATGTGACAGTCACTGTCAGGTGACAATACAAAGTAATGTGACAGTCACTGTCAGGTGACAGTACAAAGTCATGTGACAGTCACTGTCAGGTGACAATACAAAGTAATGTGACAGTCACTGTCAGGTGACAGTACAAAGTCATGTGACAGTCACTGTCAGGTGACAATACATAGTAAAGTGACAGTCACTGTCAGGTAACAATACAAAGTCATGTGACAGTCACTGTTAGGTGACAATACAAAGTCATGTGACAGTCACTGTCAGGTGACAATCATGTCAGCCACACATTGCTCAGAAGGTCTGGGAATAAAATGAAAGATAAAGATAACCATGCAATAGCATACATAAGACTATATGTTTGTAACTACAGTGGGCACTGTCCTCGTTAGAGAGGTCTCGGGGATCAGGGGTGCTTGCTAAGGGTTTTCGCTGTACTTACATTGCAGGGTGTGTGAGCCAAGATGATGTGCTGCCTCCAGCGGACATTTTAACCTGGAAAGTGTTGCCATGGAAACACGAACAAGTGGACCACAATTACCACAGGAGACAGATGTGCTCAGGAGAAAAACATACCAACTCAGCCTATATTAATATGATACAGTGAAACCTGTCTAAGACAGCCACCTGTGGGCCACTTCCAACTGACGTTTATAGAGAGGTGGCTGCTCTACAGAGGTAGACTGCAATGTTTATTGCCATTTGGGTCCAGGGAAGTTGGCTGTTTTAGAGAGGTGACTGCCTTACACAGTGACCATCTTAGACAGGTTCCACTGTACATACATGTACATACACAATACACATACACACAAACATACGTACACTGCAAAGGAGAAGTTTGACAGTTGTCTACCAACATCTGTACACTATAGTATGCACTGCATCAATACATTTAATACTACTGGTACAGTATGCTACTTACAGCATACTGCAGTGTTGTATTGACCTCTGGCTGGTATACAAGGGTACGTTATACAGATCACACACTGATGGCAACTGGTCAATCACTCAGCATACACTTTGTATACTACAGCAGCAAACAATGTGAAAGTCACATGACAGTCACACGTTTGTCATGTGACTAACCTCCCTGACACCAGGTCCTTCCTACACTGCAGGAACAAGAGGTACTTTGTGTATTCCTCCTGAAGGTCGTGGGGGCTTGCCACACAGAACCGCATGCGAAAGTCCAACTCCAGCGTGTTGGAGCCTGAAGAATACAGTGAGGCGTCTTGGGTGCAAGTACCACACAAAATATCATAGATTTTTGTTTACATCACCATGGAGTCTATGACTCTTTGTTTACATCACCATGGAGTCTATGACTCTTTGTTTACATCACCATGGAGTCTATGACTCTTTGTTTACATCACCATGGAGTCTATGACTCTTTGTTTACATCACCATGGAGTGTATGACATCACTGATAAACAAATTCACAACTCTTTGTTCATATCACCATAGAATTGATGACATCACTGGTGCACATTACTATTTTCGGAACACTTACCACTTGGGCACTGATGCTTAAGTTTCTTCACTTGGTCTAACCATACCTGTGTGCAGAAAAATGGCTGCAAAATACATACATACGTATGAGTCCATCTTGCAACATTTACAGTACATACAAACATATCTTGTTGCTGACCAAACAATTCCTTTTTCATGTCTTACAGAACTGATTAGGTCTTTTGAACAATTCCTGAACACATTTTGACCTCAAATTTAATACTGCGGTTCCATCATCTCACAATGACATCCCATGATTACCATAGTAATGGGATATATACACAAAGAAAGTGCACCAAAGGTACAATCCATTGTCATTGGCCACAAGCCAACTGGCCAGGCCAGTCACGGGTGAACTGTAGCACAATGGGACCCAAGACAGTTACTGGTAACCAGCAAACACCTCCTCAGTCAAAGCGTGACCATAAACGCTAGTACGTATGGAGGTGAACACAAGGACTGTCACACTGTACTTCAGTGTGAAGCTGTGACAAACGATGAGTCCAATAAGGGAAAAACAGCTCTCTGCGTCTCTTTCATCTTTTGCCAGATGATCAAGGAGGCAAAGACAAATTGCTATACATAACGTGTACATAACTAGGACTTCAGTCTCCTGGCCATGAATCAACATTGTTGGCCTGGCTAGCTTGCATCTGCTATCTTTTGTTCATCACAGCTTCACTCTTGGCTACAGCATAAGACTCGGTCACTCCCCACATCTATTGAAGAACCGGCACATAATTGAGAAACCAAACAGAGAAGCCAATGGCAACCCCTGTGCCTGGCACTCTTTGACACTGCAGTCATCTCTCCTTTGTGATGTCCATCACAGGGGAAGCCATACAGAGGTGTCTTTTCCTACATTTGTATTTTCCACATGGCTACAAAAGGCCAAACTATTTCCTCATTCATCGCATGGATTGGTAACACAAGGAAAATGCAATGCACACAAAGGCCTTAAAATACCCATTATAATTATTATATCATATTATATCATAATCAATACAATTACATAAGCACCCCAATGATACCAATTACAAACACAGTAGTCAACACAGAGGTCTTGTCCTTGCCATGGCAACCACTTACAAATGGCGGGAACTCTTGCCCATCCACAGTGATCTCAGGAGAAGAGACTCCTTGTCTATCCTTCTTCTTCTTATCTGCCACGAAGGGATAGTTCCTGATGGCCAGCCCAAAGTAGTCCTTCTCCACAAGGTCCGTGTACTGCACTACCATGTCAAAGAGGCGACTGCCTTGATCATTTCTCTGTAAATGAGAGAGCAGGTACATATATAAATGGGTTGGGTGTGTGTGCGTGTGTGTATGTGTGTGTGTGTGTGTGTGCATGCGTGTGTGTGTATGCTGTGTGTGTGTTTGTGTGTGTGTGTGTGTGTGTGTGTGCATGCGTGTGTGTGTATGCTGTGTGTGTGTTTGTGTGTGTGTGTGTGTATGCTGTGTGTGTGTGTGTGCGTGTATGCGTGTGTGCATGTGTGTATGCTGTGTGTGTGTGTGTGTGTGTGTGCGCGCATGTGTGCATGCGTGTGCGTATGCATGTGGTTTGTGTGTGTGTATGCGTGTGTGTGTGTATGCGCATGCATGTGTGTGTGTGTGTGTGTGTGTGTGTGTGTGTGTGTGTGTGTGTGTGTGTGTGTGTGTGTGTGCATATGTGCGTGCGTATTTGTACATGTAGGTATGTGTATGTGTGTGTGCAGGGGCAGAATGTATGCAGGTGTACATACATATGTGTGTGTGCGTGTGTGTGTGCGTATGTAGTGAACTGTTATCTGCTGCATAACATATAAAGTCAAGTAGCTACTAACACACACCTTGACCTTCACCTTGACTGGACAACACACCACAATACCAATGAGCAAAACTGGATCAGCGTCACGGTTACATTTCCCTTTCATCTTTAATTAGGATAATCCCATTAATCTTAACATTAATTTGCTAAACCTTGAGTTGCTTTCAGATACACAGTTCGGAGTCATGAGTGTCATGCAATCAGTAAACGAGGTACCGACCTAGTACATCAATCAATAACTCACACTTAACTACCAAAATCAATAGGTTATTTGATTTGTGCACATGCGAGCACGCATGCACGCACGCACACACACGCCACACACACATGCACACACGCGCACACACCACGCACGCACACATACACTACACCATCTACTACCCGCTACTACTCCATTGTCACTTACATCCAGGTTCCACTCTCTTGTGATCTCTTCCAGCAAGTAAACTACACACCTGATCTTCTTACTCGCACTAGATCCCCCCTTGAGGCTGTAAGCCGTGCCCTTGGTGGTCCTGAAGCTCCCAAATCTCTTCGCTGCCGCCATTACACCGGCAAACAGGCCGGCTTTCTCCTAGCAGTGTTGGAATACAGAGGCAGTGTGAGCAAACACGGCTACAGTGTACAGGATCTATAAGACACTTGTCTTCTTCAAGGGAGGTCACCGGGGAAACGAAAGAGTTGAATTAGCAGTGTAGACACATACATCAAGCAATGTGGAGGGTATGCACGGGACGCTGTACGTATGAAAAGTACAGTGACACGTCATCTCAATAGCACAGGGCATACACGCGTCGCGGGGGAAACAGTTGGCCTAGGCCTACACCGTTCTCTCGAGGCGGCAATGCGGCGCAGTGGGTGAACGCGCCCACTACGTGTTACAATGCTGAACATTCAACCGTGACGCTGGGTGGAAGTAGTGCCAGCTAACGGCCTAGCACACCGTCTGTTTACCTTCTGTCGTCACCTCCCCTTCTTCAATGTGTGAAAACTTCGGTCTCCAATCCCTCACCGATTGCGATTAGTAATAAAATGGCCGTCATTGTCCCTCAAATACGGAATGCCCTTGCAAATTAACTCACTGCATATACAAATACACATATATAATAGCGCCTCTAGCCTGAATGTCCATAGAGTTTTGTGTATGCGGTAGAAGGTCATGAGCTAATAGGAAAAGTCAGTAATGAGTCATGTGCTCAGATGATCTTCTTCGAACGTAACTCTGGACAAGGGGAGATCGGGACCTGGCTCTAGAGCTTGACCCACTGGTACTGCGAGATCTGAAGTGATGTCTTGAACTTCTCTGTTGTGTTTGATTCACAGACCTCATGCGTGCTCCTGGGGACCGAGACCTGCTTCTACTATGTGACTCAAAGCGGGACCTCCTCTGCTGTCTTTGAATCACTGGCCTCCTACGCACTCCAGGGGACCGTGACCGAGACCGGCTCCCACTGAGCGATCTAGAATGGGACTTCCTCCGTTGTCTTTGAATCATCGGCCTCCTACGCACTCCTGCAGGTGGGGTCTGAGACCCACTTCCATTACGTGATCTGGAATGGGACCTCCTCTGTTGTCTTTGCATCACTGAACTTCTATGCACTCCTGGAGACCGAGACCTGCTCCCACTGTGTGATCTGAAGTAGGACCTTCTCTGCTGTCTTTGAATCATAGGCCTCGAGTGTACTCCTGGGGACCGAGACCGTGAGCGGCTACGACTAACGGACTGGCGCTGTCTTGGTTGAACTTGGCGTCTTCTTGGGCTTCTTGATCGCCAGCGCTGACTTCTGTCTCTCTCTCCTTTCTCTCCTCTTTGTGGTTCCCTAGTGTTGTGATCACCCCAGCCACGCCCCCTACTGTCCCTGAATTGGTGGGGAGAGAACCGCCTCCTTCCATGTCCTGACTCGGCAGAATACCCGTCATTTGAGGGTGGAGAACGGTAGCGCTGGAGGTGTGAAGGGGTGGAGTCCCATGCTCATGCATACAGTCCATATACGTACACATAATTATACAACATCCATGTATGTATGTACAACACATAACAATCACTAACACATGCATACGCATGTACATACATACTGTACACCACACATACGTACACACACACACGCACACATACGCGCGTACGCGCACACACGTGCACACACACACACACACACACGTGCACACACACACACACACACACACACACACACACACACACACACACACACACACACACACTTACCACTGTCCCTCTCCCTTTGATCTGCCTTCCTGAAGATGACACCTACACACACACACACACACACACACACATAACCAGAAAGGAATGACCAGGTCCTTCATGAAAGAGCACTACACTGCAAACTGACATTGAATAAGGTTACTGCATAGCCCTCCACCTCCTCCCCCTACCTGACCTCACATACGTACATAACTGAGCTACAAAGTGAACAAACACCTGCACACATGATGGAGATTCCTGCTCCTTCAAAGGTGTGAGTCACAGGATTGAATGACTCGGAATCTGTCAAGGGTATTCCCTTTCGTGAAGTCCACACATGCGCTATGAATTACAGAACCACCACTGATGCAGGAAAAGTGCACAGGCATCCCGAGTACTACGCTCAGCACAAGTCAAGGGGCAATCCCTCTTCCCCACCCTCCCTCCCTCCCTTCCACCCTCCCACCCTCCCCTTCCTTCTGTTTCACTGAAATTGCATCCCACCCTTCCTCCCTTCTTCATCCCCTTCCTTCCGTCTCACTGAAATTTTTTCTATCCCTCCCTCCCTCTGTCCCTCCCTCCCTTACTCCATCCTTCCCTCCTTCCCCTCCCTCCCCTCCCTCTCTCCATCCCTTGCTCCATCCCTTGTTGCAACAGTCCCTGCTCACCCGAATTCGAGGCTGCACTGGGCTAGGGCTCTTCCGTCTTCTTCCAGTTGAATCTGCTTCTCGTCTGCTGCTTGAGCTCTTCTTTGTTGCAGATGGGCTCTTAGCTCTATTAGGTGGGCTCTTACTCGATCGGTACAGCCAAGACTGCTTGGACGCTTCTGCAATGTCAGGAGGTAGCTCCACTCCAGGGTCCAACTCCGGTTCCAAAATTTCCTCATCAGGTTCAGAAGCACTCTCAGAATGGCTGCATAGTGAGGCCAACACAAGAGGTAGCGTCAGTGCAGCTCAACACAACATACAACAGATGTTACTCCTACTGTGTCCCATGTTATGCAGCATTCACCACAAGGGTGTAGCCAGGAATCTGGGAGGGGGGGGGGGGGGGGGTTCTAGTACCAAGGATGCACACCATGTGACTCGTATGACGTCACGAATAAATGGTCGCCAACGGACATGTGGGGTCTGGTATGTAACCGTTTACTGTTACACGAGACACTGTCTGCTAGCTAGCGCGTGTGCCAGGCTTGTAGCTACCTAAATGCACAAAATTCACGGCCACATTAAAGAGGAATGGGGGTTTGTCTGAACCCCCCCCCCCCCCCCCCCCTGGCTACACCCTTGTACAATGTACACATACATAGATACAGAGACGGCTGACATGACTGTTGCCGTGCTACAGTAAATGTGCTATGTCTTATACATCATTGGAAAGAGTTCTTTCTGCACATTAAAGTGATACCAAGCAATCTCCAGTATCGCAAGAGAATGTGAAGTTATTACACTGACAAGGCATGCAGTCAATATATCAAATTCTAGGTTAACATCTACCTTAAAGCCTTGCCCAAGAACTGCAAAATTCTGATGTGCAAAATTTGTTAGAAAGAAATTTAAAGTGACACATTTGTTAGATCTTTGAACGGCTTACCTCTGTTCCTTCTTTCTCCTCCTCCTCTGCTTCATTCTGTCCTTCTTTCTCCTCTTTCTAGTACTTGTTGTCTTCTTAGAAGCACTCCGCTTCTTCTTCGAAGTCTTCTTTGCTCTCACCTTCTCTCTTCTCTTATGTTTTGATGCTTTCTCCTCTGATTCAGAGCCCGACTCCGATCCCTCGCTACTGGATCCACTCTGCGAATCTGATGACTCCGACTCTGTCACCGACTCCGACCCAGACGGTTCTACCCGTTTTGATTTCTTCTTCTTCACCATCGGGACAAGCTCTCCGCAGCCAGAGATGCGAATGTCTGCGTATGGACGATGGCTGCTGTCAACTTTCTGGTTTTCAATCTCAAGAACAAACTCTTGACCAGAAATGACTCTCCCGAAAACAACATGGACACTAGAGAAAGAGGGGTGGGGTGAGTAGCAAGGTGGGCACATACAGTAGTTGGGGTAGGAGAGGAGGGGATGAGGAGGAGGAGGAGGAGGGGATGAGGAGGAGGAGGAGGAAGAGGAGGAGGGGGAGGAGGGGAGGAGGGAAGGAGGGAGAGGAGGAGGGGAGAGGAGGAGAGGGGAGGAGGGAGAGAAATAGGAGGAGGGTAAGGAGGAGGGGAGGAGGGGAGGAGGGAGAGGAGGAGGGGAGGGGAGGAGAGGGGAGGAGGGAGAGGAGGAGAGGAGGGGAGGAGGGAGAGGAGGAGGAGGGGAGGAGGGTAGGAGGGAGAGGAGGAGGGGAGGTGAGAGGGGAGGAGGGAGAGGAGAGGAGGGGAGGAGGGAGAGGGGGAGGAGGAGGGGAGGAGGAGGGGGAAGGGAGGGGGAGGGGAGGAGGGAGAGGAGGAGGATGGGAAGGAGGGGAAGGAGGACAAGAATGAGGTAGGGGTCCAAAGTAGACAACACAAGTGAGGAAGGGTAGTTGAGGAGGATGGAAGACAAAAAGACAAGGGAAGACATTAGAAGACATTGAAAAAAGTTGAGAGAAGTGACACGGAGAAGGAGAGAGTGCAGCAAGCGGAAAGGGAATAGGAGAGTGTACTAGAGGCAAGTACTATGTATGTACTGCATGTATGATCATCACATGACTGTGTGGACTGACTGCCAACAGTGTAGCCGCGTACGTACCTGTCAAGATGTGGAGCGGGGCGAGTGGTACTGCAGGGGGAAAAGAAGACACATGTCAAGTACTAAGAGTTTGCCAAAGATTCATGATCCAATCCTTGAGCACCTAAGTCTAATGAAGCACACGCACACACACACACACACACACACACACACACGCACACGCACACGCACACACACACACTCACATGCACACGCACACACACACACACACACGTGCGCACACGCACACGCACACACACACACACACAGCCTCACATGAAGAACTGCGATCCGTTGGTGTTTGGCCCTTTGTTAGCCATGGAGAGGAGGAACTTTTCCTCATGTTTCAACTCAAAATTTTCATCTGGAGAGGGAGAGAGGATTGTGATCCACACCACTCCAGTCAGCAAGTCAATAACACTCAAGCTGCATGATCAATCTTCACTCACACCACACACCCTCACTCACACACCACACACCCTCACTCACACCACACCCTCACTCACACACTACACACCCTCACTCACTCATCCGTGACTCCCTCATTCTCACACAGCACTACGTATATTCCCATTCCTCACTCTCTCTCACCTTGACACACCCTCACACACATATATGCACACACAAACATGACACGCACATTTTACCTACATCTACGTATGCTCACCATCAAAAGTACCTCCATAAATAGACTCCCCTCCAGTGCCAGTACCTATATACATAAGTACATAAACACATCACAAACAAACAGAACAAACAACAACAACTAACAACTACATAGCATCAAAACAAATTGCACACTACAACACAATGTCATAGAGGCCCACTGCTACGAATGTTGTATTAGATAAGATAGGAGAGGGCATTAGCAAGCAAGAGTAAGGTCACATATCAAACAACCACTGATATGCACTTGGGCCAGGAATGTCTTTGTCAGCTGCCTTGAACCAAATTGGGGTAGAGAGGTCAGAGATTGGGCTTAAATAATGAAATGACATGACTCATGTGCCATAAGGCTAATCTGACATATTGGAATCTCTGTGAGACTGTACTGACGAAGGCGGACGAAGACTTTTCTGGTCCAAGTCATGCTATCAGTGAATTGATCAGGATTCATGTGATTCTCTTTTAACAGAGTTCTCCTATCGATGACATAATTTCATATACAACACAGCTTTGGCCAAGTAGAGATGTGTACAAAACTACCTCTGAAATAAGGACACCTCTCTAATGAGGACAGTGCCTACTGTCCCAGCTACATAGAGATGTGTACAAAACTACCTCTGAAATAAGGACACCTCTCTAATGAGGACAGTGCCTACTGTCCCAGCTACACAGAGATGTGTACAAAACTACCTCTGAAATGAGGGCACCTCTCTAATCAGAGTATTCAAGCCTGTCCCTAACTGTCACAAAGGTGTCTGAAATGAGACTTGCCACTTCATACAACAATAGTGTAAATATACATAAAGGTGGACTCTCACACATGTAGGGCAAGAACAATACTACAATTAAAGCAGGCCCACAGTGAGAAGCAGAACTCCAACAAGCAATACTCCCTGGACCTGCACTCACACCAGAGCACATGCACACACTCTCTGTTAGACCTCACATCAATCAGTGGCTGTGGGTACAACAAAGAAGTGTTGCCAGACAACCAATCTACCCCTTCAAAGCATCACAAATTAGTATTTCTCATACCATGTGAACCACCAATCAATGGTCGATGGATTTAGATAGATTTGTAGATGCATTTGTACAATTGATTTCAGAACAGTTGGCCAAAATGGCAAATGGCAGAACACCAAATGTCATGACGTCACTATTAGTCTAACTGCTTGGCATTACGTCACTCCTATTGTACAGTATTGCCATTTGCTATGACCATCACACCATTTGCCATTTATTTTTGGACAACCATTCTGAAATCAGCTGCAACAGTAGTGCTGCATCAAATGCCCTTTCATTCAGGCCCTGACAGATCATGAGCATGAAAAGGAGAAGTGAACCATCAGTAGCTGACCTTCACTGAAGTCCCCTCCTTGCACAATGAATCCCTTTACAATCCGGTGGATGGGGCTGTTCTTGTAGTGAAGGGGCTTCATGGTGGTTGCTCCTTCCCCCATCTCCCCTGCGCACCAAAGAATGCAGCAACATGATACAAAGTGTAACCAAAATCCCTTTGATACGTACCTCACCATTGAAGTCATACTTGTTGTACAAGTGTACACACGCGCACGCACACGCACACACACACAACACACACACACACACACACACACACACACACACACACACACACACACTCGCACGCATGCACACACGTACACACACACACACACACAAATGCACACACATCACCACGTAGCAGTTCACCTGTACAGAGACATCTGAAGTTCTCGCATGTCTTTGGGCAGACATCTGCAAACAGCTCAAACACAATTCGACCGCCTGTAAAGATGGGACCAGGGAGGTGGATAAATTAAATTGTAATGACACAAATGTGACAGCATGCCATATTATGTTTTTCGCATAATTAAAACACTTATAATACACAGGAACTATGTATTAACGTATTATAGGGTAGTGACCAATGCTTAAGCTGACGCTCATAACTAAACTGCGAATATGGAGAGGAGCGCCTGAGTCTGTACACAACGCCAGCTTATTTTACAACGAATTCACCTGGATGTGTCGATTAGGCTTACTTGCAATTCCGTTGATCGATATGTCGAAGAAACATCTCGGGCGACGCATGGCTAGTTATTGGAAGTGAATCGTCCACAAAGCTTGACGGCCATTTTTGTTACAAATTTATCATGCAGCCCCGGGCTCTTGTTCCGCAATAAGCGCCCCATGCATAATTAAAATGATTCACAGCTAACTCTGCAGCTGTTCCCTATCGCTGCAAACATACATGTTTCCTTCACTAGACAGCCCATCGTCTTCCCCAGCCACTGCCCCTGTGTTCCCCGCATCATCTTGCTCAATATCCTCCATCAGGTGACCTAAAAGTGCTCGTGCTTGTTCGTCATCACTAACACTGCCGGGCTGCTCAGCAGAAGCCGTGCCAACTTTTAGTACATCATCTTCATCGCTTTCTTCATTGTCACTGGTGTCCAGGTGAAACAGAAGGGCATCATTCTCATACGTGGAGAAGAGATACCTGCACAAATGCACAGCAATGCTGGTTATGGCACAATGTTCTCTCCTAGCTCTGACAGATTATAGTGAATTCTATCTAAGATGGTCACTTTGTAAGGCAGCCACCTCTCTAAAACAGCCAGCCTCTCTGGTCCCTAATAGCAGTAACATAGCACTAAACGTTAAAAGTCCACCTCTGTAATGCAGCCACCTCTCTATAAAGGCCAGCTATATCTGCCCACAAAGCGGTTGTATTAGACAGGTTCCACTGTATAAGCTAAAGAGAACATGCGTTTCTCTTGTCTTTGCATGCTCACTGTGATTGGTTCCACTTGTTCACGTCATCAGGCAGTCTCCAGTGGCCCTCCCTCTCCATGTGAGTCTTCAGCTGGCCGTTATCACTGAACCTCCCTTCACAGCAGGGACACACACCAAAGTGGACCTGTCGACGAATATAGTTGACGGCCTTCACCTTAAGGTAGAAGTCCATCCTTGTCCCAGACGGAGCAGTGTCCAGGGAGAAGCTGTGGGCAGTCTGAACGAGAGCAAGCAAGGAGAGATACTAGCAGCAAGAAGACATCAGAAACGTTCCTAGTGCCTTCAAGATACAGACAACCTACACTCTGTTCCTCCCAGGCCACACAAGGAGAAAGGTGGACAGACTACTATAAGCCATTGTCTTGGTAGTAATGAGGTAAGAAGCATAATCCAAGCAGCTATGAATACACTCAATAGCTCACAACTAGTTCCCTTCACGCATCAATGAGCCTTTACAGTAACATTCTTACTCTGCTACAAATTAGACAACTAGCAATGTTTGTCCCCACTCCCACTCCCATTCCCAACTGCTTCTTAGTGCATCTAGTATGGAGCATGCATACACAGCAATGTAATCAGACAGCACGGTAGTGCTGTCTATGTAGGGATGGCCATGGTTGTTTGTATGCTGTAATACAAATGAAAAGTAGCGCTACTCCTGAACAGAAGCAAAAACCAACAAAAGGAACCGCCAGCGAGGAGGGGAGGCTGTACAGTTTACAGAGCTAACCTTACTTCCAAGCGCCAGGGCGCCGTCATGTAGAAAGCGTCGACGCCTTTTTCCATGTTTTGTCTTCTTCTTCTTCTTCTCCATCAGCTGTAACTCCCGAACGACAGGGAGTAGGAGGATAAATTACCCACAGTTCTATGATGCTTTCGGCAGGTAAGTGCCTTTTGTAGGTTAGATGGCTCTGCAAGCCAGTCCACAAGTGGAGGTTTCCCCAGCCATCGTGAAACATTGCTAGGTGCTATGTGCCATTTTACAATGACGTAATCACATGTACGGTTGGTCATTCACGAAAAAATTGGACCACCCTGAAAAGGTCCCCCCCCAGTCCAAATATTTCGAGATATTTGAACCTCTGGAACTAATATTTCAGAAATGGACAAAAATCTTTGGACCTAGCTACCCTGAAATACTTGGACCCCCTCATCTGTCTACATTCTAGGTTTTCCAGGCATAATACATTTCACTTTCATCATCAACACAATGCATGCATGGGAATTTGAACTTCATAAAAATACATGACTTAAGCAGACAAGTGGATAAATATAATACATATATGCAGAGTAGCTATATATAGCTATTATAAATGTTGCAAAAATAAGTAATGTGAATGTCACTCAGTCTGTCCCCAATGTAGCCCAGTGGAGGTTGACACCCAAACACATGCACTCTCACACATACTCTAGATCTAACATACTGTATGTCCACAAAGCTACATCCATGCCAACACTGGCACACCCACACCCTCCCTAATGGCAGTGTCCAGTCTGGTCTGTAAGCTAGATTGTGTGTACTAATCAGTACTGTGTGAACCAGCTGTGTGATAATTCAATAATACTCTCTGTATGCACACAATAGCAGTGCGGAACCGTGATGGCCTATATAGGAAAAGAGTCACCAAAACATAAAAATGTTGTTTTGGGAAGTGCTATAATGTAATGTGGAGTTCAGTGATGAACTTCCCTTTCCTATTCCATACAGCAATTGTCGGTTAGTGAATAGTCCTCTTTTAAAGTTTTGGGCCAATAGCCCCACAATGCGGTCAGATGAGTGTTTGCAAAAGCATACGGGACAAGCTTTGGCCACCATTAGCCAGCATGCCATTTAGAAGGACATCTGCAGTGGTTGTGTCAGTGGACCATCATTTAAATTACTGCTAGGTAGCTTCTGGTGGACGTTCCTGACTTATAGTGCGGAGCCTAGGTTCTAGCTGCCACTTTGGTTCCGCTTCAGAATAAAAACATGCATGAGGGCCATATACTTGCAGTGCTATCCTGTGGTTGTTGCAATGTATCATATCTGAGCTTACACTCTATAAAAAGTGTAGAAACAGGAAAGAATAAAGTTTTCTACAAAAGCTACTAAAGATGTAGGGCTGGCATAAAAGGTACAGAAACAAGGATAGGCTACTACACAGTGGAGCATTCACTATTGTCCCTATATTGAAGAGTGTTGCACCATGTAGTACCACTCTTGCATGTAGGGACATTGGTGAATGCTCCACTGTGTAGTAGTCTATCCTTGTTTCTGTACTTTTTATGCCTGCCCTACATCTTTAGTAGCTTTTGTAGAAAACTTCTATTCTTTCCTTATACACACTACAACAACACTAACCCCATACAATACTGAACATGCTACATAACATTTGTACGCTAAGCTGGTACATTTCCTTATATGGAGATACAAAGTCTTTCAGTGCATTAGCAACCCTGTGAAGTGTGAAGTAGAATAACGCGTGAATGGCTTGCCTTTTAAAGCAGCCAAGGTAAAAGGGTCTTTTCAAGGTTAAAGGTTCTTTTGATGGCTAACTACATGTCACGCCAACTCATGATCTGAAAGAGTTTCACATTCACTCAACTGTTAAAACAATGTACTGCGCTCACTTTCATGTGGTCCTCCATGGCTAACCAGTCCCTGTTCACTTCTGCACAGAAGAGGCAGTGGATGAAGGGCAATCGCTCATGTTCCTCCAACACGTCTCTCCACTCACTGAGTTAGAGAAGAAAATACTAGCACAGTAGCATACACTGTAGTGCATTTGTGTATAAATATACACCATGCCACACCATCACACCATCACAATCACATCACAGTCACATCCCACACACTGCTTCATCACACCTTTGCTACATTCTCTACACCACACCACTACAAACCTCTTCACATGAGAGGGAGACAAAACAGACTTACAGACAGACACACAAACACACACACATACTACACACACACACACACACACACACACACACACACACACACACACACACACACACACACACACACATACTACACACCACACACACACACACACACACACACACACACACACACACACACACACACACACACACTACATGCACACACACACACACACACACACACACACACATACACACACACACACACACACACACACACACACACACACACACACACACACACACACACGCACGCACCCACGCACGCACGCACGCACACACACACACACACACACCTCTCATCAACATCACCATAGAGTGTAGGTCTCTCGTTCTCCTCCTCCTGATCCACTTCCCTCCACGTCTTCCCAAGCTCAAGGTAGTTAATAATGTAGTATTTGTCATATACTCTATTGTCGGGGTTCAGCTTGCGGTGTTGCTTCTTCCTCATGTGATCCTTAAGGGTCTGGCGGTCTGGAAACGACTTCTCACAATACAGACATTGAAAACTGCACACACAACACATCAAAGAACATACACACACACACACACACACACACACACAGCAACATCGAATGTACGGTGCCACTACTACAGTTTAAAGCACTATATTTAGTACCTAATTAATACAGCACAATATTGTTCAAACTGCACTGAAAGTGTAACTAGTCAGTGCAGGATGTGATAAATTGTGCTATTATGTAGAACATATTTTGGGAAAATGTTGAAAGCAAGAGTTTTCAATTTTATATTCACCATATACTATTGTAAACTATTACTTAATATCAGAACCAGGCAAATAATATTTTGAGGTTTTACTATCATCATGTGATACACATTTTGGGAGATGTACAGAGCAAGAGTTTTCCACCTCAAACAAACAAACAAACAAACAAACAGTTACACAAACCCTTGAAATTCGTATAGTGTAACTTCTTTACATCAGACACTATTTGGACCCAGCTGACACTATTTGGACCAGCTGACACTATTTGGACCAGCTGACACTATTTGGACCAGCTGACACTATTTGGACCAGCTGGCACTATTTGGACCAGCTGACACTATTTGGACCAGCTGACACTATTGGGCCCAGCTGACACTATTTGGACCAGCTGACACTATTTGGACCCAGCTGACACTATTTGGACCAGCTGACACTATTTGGACCAGCTGACACTATTTGGACCAGCTGACACTATTTGGATCAGCTGACACTATTTGGACCCAGCTGACACTATTTGGATCAGCTGACACTATTTTGGACCAGCTGACACTATTTGGGCCCAGCTGGCACTATTTGGACCAGCTGACACTATTTGGATCAGCTGACACTATTTAGACCCAGCTGTCCATCCTAATTAGAGAGGTGTCCCTAATTAGAGAATGTTGTGTTAACATCTCCATGTACGTATGTAGCTGGGCTAGACCATAGACTGATAGTGAGCAATCATGACAGCAAAGGTAATGCTAGTGAATTCTGCTCCACTGTATGCTAAGCCTATCTGTAAAGGACACACTGAATAAAGACACCTCTCTGGTGAGGACAATGCCTGCTGTCCCAGTGACAGGTGTAGAGATGTGTACAAACTACCTCTGAAATAAGGACACCTCTCTAATGAGGACAGTACCTACTGTCCCAGCTACATAGAGATGTGTACAAAACTACCTCTGAAATAAGGACATCTCTCTAATGAGGACAGCGCCTACTGTCAGTTCCCGCTATTAAACAGTATTAACTCAATTCTGTTTCTGAAAAATAACTAACACTTAAAATGAAATCGACTCACTTTTCAAGCATTTGCCGAAGTGTAGCCAAAAATTCATCCACAAACACTGCACAGAGAGAGGGAGTGGAGGAATAGTAGGAAGATCACATGCTCACTGCATTAGAAGGTACACCAATCACCATACATCACAGCACTTTCACATACGTACACGCTCACAACCCCACATGCTGTCCCATTGTACCAGTATACTGTGCCTGTCAGAACCATTTATAGCTGATACATGAAAAAGCTCCCATTGACACCTTCAATGTGTTCTCCAATGCTCTTCTCTTACCCATGTTGTCCGAGTGTCCAATGTTAAAGTTGTGGAGGTCCCACATGTGGTGGAATAGATCCTTTCTCCCGCTGAACACATGGCTGCAGAACAGACATGTCAACACTGCATCCACATCTTTCTTCCTCTCTTCCTCTTGAACAGCCAGAAGGACACGCTGTGACCAAGTAAGGGCAACAGAAGCACTGTTAAGCTATCCTACCTCGTACAGAGCAGAGGCAGAAACCTTAAACAGGCCACACGAGTACCACAAGATCCGTGCTTTAGTGAATTGATAAGCTCAGCATATAAACCTAGCCCATCCCCCAATCAGTGCACACGATGCCATCCATTCATAGTATTATGATTGGAGAGATGTGCTCACACAGTGAAAATGGTTACAAAAGTGGGTTAAGTATAATAATGGATCATCACTTGATTTCCCTTGCTAGAAGAGCGTGAGCCACTCTAGCTGGTCTATCAAGCCAGACATGCTCTTTGTGTTTCACAGAACAGAAGTAACGGAAGGACAAGGCTCCCATTCCTTTACTGTTCTTATAGTTACATAAATCACAAAGGCTTGCTTGGTTTGATAGACTACCTTCTAGCAGACAGCCACCTCAGATCAAATGGGGACGTGTGATTATGCCCGATGACATACATACCAGTCTTTGCAAATGCAACCTCTCCCTCAGAGCTGCGTCTTCCCTCAAAGCATCACTCAAGAGGTAGTAGTCTTCTGTTGGACTGTCTACATTAACAGCACCAACACAGTCATGAAGAAATAGCCATTTAGTACGTGTGGTGGCACAGTATCATGCAAAGCAGTCAATGTAGAATGCCAACATTGGAGGGATATTGGGTGTGAGACATGGTATCAAACAAGTTCGAACCGATATGTCACACAAATGGGTGAAAATTATCACAAAACACTCTGTTTGCATGATTCCCACACAGACTGTAGAAACTAGAGTACACACATACCCTTTGACTGTGATGTGTGGTTCCGAATCACTGTCATATAGGTAGAAATGTCGTCTTCTTTCAGCCTAGATTTCCAGTAGGCCGCATATCTAATGAGGTAAGGACATGCAGAGCAGCACAAACATGCATTAATGCAGTGGAACCTGTCTAAGAGGGTCACTGGTTAGGCAGCCAGCCTCCCTGGCCCCAAATAGCACCAATGCATTGAAATCTGCCTCTGTAACACAGTCACCTCTCTATAAAGGCCAACTATAACTGGCACACAGGTAGCTGCCTTAGACAGGTTCCACTGTATGCACTATATGCGGTATCCTCTCCATGCACAACCACCATTGCCACACATTGTAAGATGTAATACGTAAGCGCATACGCATATGCACTGGTACTACAAGGAATAGAATCACCAGTGCAAGTTAGAGAGTGAACACCCCACAAGTGTAAGCAGTCTCGCGTAGCCAGGATGCTTTCCGTTGTTTCCACTATTGTGCAATGACTTGAGAATGCAAAAACAGAGGGGAGAAGCGGTATGGCTATGCCCACAAGTGCAAGTGGAGTATTTGTGCTAGTTTATGGATGGAAAGAGACCACTGGTATACCAAGTATAGGGACCAACCCAGAGTTTGTCAACAAACAACCCAGAGTTCCAGAGTTTGTCAACAAACAAGTACGCAACACAAATGGTATGAACACTTTGACCTTCCTTTGTGCTAAAGCACTCCATTGTAGAACAAACATTGGAGAAGTGAAAATGGGATCATGGTTAACTTCTTAGTTACAAATGTTCAGCACCATAATGAAGTGTAATAAATTTATTTGTGAAGTAGATTAAGCTTATCTGTGGCCTCACACACACACATACACAACACACACACACACACACACACACACACACACACACACACACACACATGGTACCATGTAAGACACGTACTCCCATAATAATCATAAAGTTGACTGACCTACTCAAACTGCACACTTGCTGAGCTTTGTGAATCACAATCTTGTGCTCTGCCAAAAGGTGCTTTAAGAAGTCATCTTTTGCAGTGGAAGGAGCATCGAACTGTCTGTCGCACACGAGACACGAAATGGGAACATCATGGAGTCCTCCCAATAAACAATAGCTCTCCTCTCTCTCTTCCGTTTCATCTTCAGGAAAGAACAACGGTCTTAAAACAAGCTCACGATCTTCTCTCGAGGTACTGACACGACTCGACTTCTGGAAATCAATAGAATCCGCGACATTGATCGCGATGGGATCATCGGCTGCACTGTACCCCTCCGCCATCTTTAAACGAGTTACGTAACAAGTTGGCGTCCGCCCACGCACGTACCCGCAACGCAGCGCATAGCTAACACTATGATTTGATTAGGGGTGAGAAGGATAATAACTGTGCTTAGCTACCTGACCCCATGACATCTGATAGAGAATGTTTGCAGCATACCTGACACCTTGTCGGCTCGCACTTAGGGCAATAGGAATGACGGGGAGGTATGTCCTCGAAGTGAGTGCTATGTCACCAGTAAATTTTCCCTTTCACGGCTTCTTATGTAAACCGTGCACACCCACGAGAAATCACAATGAATATCATTTCATGTGAAGGAGAGCTGAGAGGGACGATGACTCGAGTAC
>OZ025880.1:1197612-1258612 GCA_964019415.1 Ianthella basta
CATGTGTGTGTGTGTGTGTGTGTGTGTGTGTGTTTGTATATTTGTATGTATAGTGAGTTAATCAGCAATGGTATGTGTCCCCCCACATGACTGTGTCTGGATAAGAAGCCCATATGATACAAGTACAGTGTATCACACAGATTCCACAGCTCCTTATCTCTTCCTTCCATGGGAAAAATGTCTGGGGAGAAGTGTTGACAGCAAGTATAATACAATGATAGCTTTAGCTAACATGACTAGAATGTCACACCTTCCTTTTAAGGTAACTGTAGACATGAATGAGACAATACCCACATGTACAGTAGAGAGGTGTGATTGTTCAGTTTGAAGTGTTATCATGGCAACATGCTTTAAATGTTCTAAGGTCCATTTCTCTGGGCAGTAGACAAATACGTATAATGCAGTCTGACCATTGTAGTCACAGACTGTAGACACATAATGTGTGTTTTTGCCCCTTTACGTATTCCCTTTATCCCTTTTCAGTGTGTTTTCATTCCTTTGTGCTTTGTAGGATGCTGTGAACGATGAGAGGAACTCTGGCAACTTTGACTACCCAGAGGGTGGTTTTGATGGCCTAATTCAAGCTATTGTGTGCACAGACGTGAGTGGTGCAATGCACTGCGTTATTTCATATACTAATACACTGCACCTGGTACAAATATATGATGGACAATTGGCACTGCATTCTGCATAAGACACACGTAATAATTATGTTTGTTCTTCTTTGTGCTTATACACAGTGATGTTTAACACATGATGGCCTGTTTTATTTGCAGGTGATTGGGTGGCGTCCAAACGCTCGTCATCTTCTCATCTACATCACAGATGCAGGATTTCATCATGCTGCTGATGGTTATGTGAGTAATTGTGTGTGTGTGTGTGTGTGTGTATGTGTGTGTGTGTGTGTGTGTGTGTGTGTGTGTGTGTGTGTGTGCGTGTGTGCGTGTGCGCATGTGTGTGTGTACATGCAATGTACGTAGGTAGCATTGAAATACGTAAGGTGTGAGTGCTAAACAACAACAGATGTGGCCTCACTCCTCCTCTCCCTTTACTTACCCATCTGTCTGTCTGTCTACCTATCTGTCTGTCTGTCTGTCTGTCTGTCTGTCTGTCTACCTATCTGTCTGTCTGTCTGTCTGTCTACGTACCTATCTGTCTGTCTGTCTGTCTACGTACCTATCTGTCTGTCTGTCTGTCTGTCTGTCCGTCTGTCTGTCTACCTATCTGTCTGTCTGTCTGTCTGTCTGTCTGTCTGTCTACGTACCTATCTGTCTGTCTGTCTGTCTGTCTGTCCGTCTGTCTGTCTACCTATCTGTCTGTCTGTCTGTCTGTCTACCTATCTGTCTGTCTGTCTGTCTGTCTGCCTATCTGTCTGTCTGTCTGTCTGTCTGTCTATCTGTCTGTATGTTTATCTGTCTATTATTTGTCTGTCTGTCTGTGTCTCACTGCAGCTGGCTGGTGCCTTGACTCCCAACAGCGGAGTTTGCTACATGGACAATGGGACCACTCCTGTCTACTATGACAGTGACATTGCTCGGGAATATGTAAGAGTGCTTCTCAAACACACATACAGCTACGTACAGGGCACCACTAGCTGTGTTTAGTGCCCAAAGGAATGTTAGTACACTTTTGTTCTAAGAGCTTGCATGTTCAGCTGACTGTGTGTGGCAGGGTTCCATCAGTCGGAAGTCACTGAGTTGCTAAACATTTCATAACCTAACATTTCATTCAAGAAGGTATGTACGTACAGTAACACACAGCTGCCATACTGTGTTTGTACACCGACCATTGGCTAGTGATCCCCAAAGAACTTTGAAGGAGAGTTCTTTACAAATGTCACTGAGCTACATGGCGCTCCCTGCATATCTATTGAAGGAGGCAGCAATCAGCTCTTGAGCATTCAGTGTATCGACACCAATGGCTAGTGACTTATGTGAAGAGTGGTTTACTCTACATGCAAGTGTAGCTGAGCCAACTTATAGTCTAACAAGAGGACTCTGAGGCCAGTGGCCTTTAGTAACTACCTTTATACATTACATCAGTGAGCTTTGTTGTGAGTAGGAGCTAATGAGAAAGGGGTCTTCTCAAGATACACACCAGCTTGAACTTCACCCTGAAGATACCAGAGCATGTGGTTGAAATGTTGACAAGGTTCCAATCCTGCTTTAAAGCTGGTATTGTATGTGCAGAAGCACCCTTTCTTGTGTGCGTCAGCCAGTTGAGAAGCCCTACCCTTCAGAACCTAATCTACTGTACTGTTTTCGTGCTCCTACACTCCCCTCCTTTTCTTCCTGTCCCCCAGGACTTCCCCTCTGTGTCCCAGATCTACTCTCTGCTTGTCCGAGAGGAGATTATCCCAATCTTCTCCTGCACCTCTGACTTCCTGTCACGATACCAGGGCCTAGTGAGGGAGATCCCAGGATCCAGTGCTGCTGAGCTCACAAGAGACTCATCAAACCTTCTGTCAATCATAAGGAATGAATATGATGTGAGTGGTCATGTGACTGTCACATGACAATCACATGATAATTGCCTGCTATAGTCTCATTCTGGTCACATGCTATCACACCACATGTCAGTCACTGTTTCACCGGTTAGTCACATGTTGTCACACAGCACGTCACTCACGTCATTCACAATGTCATGCTGTGTCACAGACATGCTATTTGCATATGTATGTACATGCACACTGTACAGCGTTGTGACGTCATTCCTTGCTGTCACATGTCACCCTTTGCTGTCACATGTGTTACATTATCTATTTGTTACAGAGAATCTCCAGCACTGTTCAGTTGACATTTGACTCTGTTCCTGGCCTCCAAGTGTCATTGGAACTGACCGACTGTGCAAGGTGAGACCACATGTCTCTCTGTGTTACAGTATGTAACCTGTAATGAGGCCAACAAGTTATAACCATTCGGCAGTGACTCTTACAGCCTGCTTACACTACGCAGCGGAACGGTTCTGGAACGGTTCTTACCGTAGTGTAAACAGGCGTGGAACGGTTCTAAAGCGAACCGTTTCAGGTGGAACGGTACCACCTCGGGTAGGTGGTCCGAACCGGTCCAGAACCGTTCCGGAACTGTTCTGCTAGTGTAAACGAGCTGTTAATATTCTGGTGATCTGGTCTTCAGTTGTAAGCAATTCATTCTCAAGTGGTTTATTTACATTTCCCTGTGTATGTCTTATGTATAGTGTTTTATTGGCTTATATATTGTAGTGCATTCCATTGTCTTGTCTTGCCTTGTCTTGTATTATATTGTATTGTATTGTATTGTATTGTATTGTATTGTATTGTATTGTATTGTATTGTATTGTATTGTATTGTATTGTATTGTATTGTATTGTCTTGTATTGTATTGCCTTGTCTTGTATTGTATTGTATTGCATTGTATTGTATTGTATTGCATTGTATTGCAGTGTATTGCAGAGTATTGCAGTGTAATATTGTATCTTATCGTAGTGTACAGTAGGTGTAGTGAGAGCCGTATTGCACGTGGAAGAATGATCATGTTTACTGTACAGCATATAGTCCACCATTTGTCCCCATTGCTCCATTTCTGTAGCCCTGCAATGCCTGACAACACCAACCCAACCGTGTGCACCAATGTCCAAGAAGCTCAAACGGTGGGTTGCCATGGATACCCTACACTATGGTTGTGTGTACTGTTGTGTACCAAAGCATTAAGCAGTGAAAGTGGTAATTAATGGCTTCAGGTTGTCACTAACACTTCTTGTGGTTTGCAGTAGTGAAGTAGAAGTAATGTGTGTTCTTCATTTGGCTTCAGGTGGAGTATAGAGTGACACTTCAAATAACGGAGCTGACCACTGCAGTACGGAACCTAATGAGGTATAAGCAGCTGCCATTATAAGCATTTGGCCATTCACATACAGTACACCCATTTATACACACGCACGAGATACCCACAATGTATGTGTGCGGAATATACACAGAGTGGGGAGGGGAGGGGAGGTCAGGAGTGAACTATTTTTACGTAATATGTATTTCCAGATGAAGAAATGGGGAAAGTAGGGGAGGAGAGGGAGTGAAGTGGAGAGAAAGGGAGTGGAGGGAAGATGGAGGGAGAGTAGGGGAGGAGGAGGGGAGAAGAGGAAAGGAGAAAGAGCTAGAGTTAGTGAGGGAGTCATGAAAGAGAGAGAGGGGGGGGAGAGAGTGACTACACTCCCTACACTTGCACCACTATCTCCCTAGAGCACACACAGTGCCAGTACACTCACAGACACGCCTTCTCCTCTCCTACTCAGCTTTCCTCTGCGAGTGGTAGTCTTTGGCACTGTGGAGATTGACATAGGCCTTGTCTTAAACTGTGGATGCTCAGCAGACAGTGTGAGTTAGCATTTATCCACCAGTCCCATATGTACACTTGAGCCCCTCTCAAACATTTGACTCTTCCAAAACTTTCCTACAGTATGTCTTCATGTTAGTGCTGGTGCATGAGTCACCTCCCGTTATTCACCTTCTAGCTGTTGGTCACCCTCCATTGCACACAGTGACAAACTACGTACCTGCAATTCACCATGGCAGTGTTTAGTTCTTTCAATCAGCTTCTCTGGGCAGCAGCTGTAAACCATTCATGAACAAGGCCACCAAATGTAAAGGACTGTACCATCTTGACATGCGCCATATGTTTTGCAAGTCTTTGTTCATCTTCATTTTATTTTATGAGTTACAGTGGAGATCCTACAGTATGTGTAAGGACAACTCTCCAACACGTATAGTCAGGACATGTTGGTGAGACTGTACCAAACTGACGAGTGTCCCGAACTGTCCCTAACTGTACCAAACTGTCCCTAACTGTACCAAACTGTCCCTAACTGTACCAAACTGTATCAAAGTGTCCCTAACTGTCCCAAACTGTACCAAACTGTACAAACTGCCCCTAACTGTACCAAACTGTCCCAAACTGTCCCAAATTGTCCCAAACTGTATCAAACTGTCCCTAACTGTCCCAAACTGTCCCTAACTGTACCAAACTGTACCAAACTGCCCCTAACTGTACCAAACTGTTCCAAGCTGTACCAAACTGTCCCTAACTGTACCAAACTGTCCCTAACTGTACCAAACTGTCCCTAACTGTACCAAACTGTCCCTAACTGTACCAAACTGTCCCAAACTGTACCAAACTGTACCAAACTGTTCCAAACTGTCCTAAACTGTCCTAAACTGTCCCAAACATGGTCTGAAGTAAAGATTGTCACTGCATCCTAAATAATTAGTGCTAGTTGCACTTCTGTGTTGGACTATGTTGTGAGGCAGTTGTTATTCAACTCTTCACACTCTGTAGATTGCAAACAGCACCGAGTGTAGTTCAGCAGGCACCTTTGACTGTGGTGTATGTAACTGTAACACAGGGAGGTGAGTGTGGAGGTTGCACTTGGTGTACTGTTGGCTGACAGTACATGTTTACACACATTCATACTATGTTTATGTGTATCACACACAGTTTTATGTACACACACAACACTGTGCACACAGCAAACAAACAACTATCCTCAACAGCATATACACACACAGCACACACACACACACACACACACACACACATGCACACACACACACACACACACACATGCGTGCACACACACACGCGCGCGCACACACATGCACACACACATGCGCGCGCACACATGCACACGCACGCACTCACACACACACACACACACACACACACACACACACACACACACACACACACACACACGCACGCACTCACGTCCCCTCCTTGTTCCATCCCTAACACAGAGCTGGTGAGAACTGCATTTGTACAGCTGCTAATCTTGGAAACACCACATGTCCGTGAGTTCTCCATCACTACAGTATCTATGTATATCCCAAATGTTTTAATCACAATATCTATGTGTGGTTTTAATGTATCACTGCATTCAAATACACTGTTACATATTGAATCTTCAAACCAGCTCACATGTAATGCATCCACCACATTATGTGGGCACATGCCTGCAAGCAATGTCTTAAAGAAATGTTGAGAATTGAAATACGACAGTTTTTACTGCAGTTAATCATTTAATTAAGCATCTCCTGGTGTTAATTATTGTTAATTGTTATTTATCTTCTTTCCTTTCTTCTTGTTTGTTGTAGTAATGGTCCGAACGGTGCTGTGTGCTCTGGTAACGGGCAGTGTGTCTGTGCACAGTGTGTCTGCAACAGAAGGGTGAGCTGAGTGGGGCTGCCTCTTCCAACCAACTTACTCCTTCAGCACACTCTCAGAAATAATGGTTTCTGTCTCTACTTGTTTCTCTACTTGTTTCATTTCTCACGATACTCTATCTTGCTCTTGTGTGTAATCTGTGCATGAGAGTGTTTAGCAGAGAAAGACTTAGGAACAGGACGTTTTGGACACAAAGGGTCTTAGTCAGCTTTTGGGCTTTAGCAGCTGACAAAGGCCTCATGGCTGAAATGTTCCGTTACTGAGTGTTAATGGCCTCTTGTTCCGAAGCTTCCCTAATATCCTTCACTGTGCACAGCATGTGTGCTGGTTGGCAATGTGCACTGTTCGTATCTGTAGCTTCTGCTTCCTCTTTGCTGACAGAGTGAGGAAGAGTTCTACTTTGGGAGTGCTTGCGAGTGCAACAACTTCAACTGTCCACTAAACACAGAGGGAGTGAGATGTAGTGGTAAGTGAGGATGTGGTTATTGCTGCTTTCCAACACACAAACGCACAAAGACCACAGACACACACACGCACTCACACACACACACACACACACACACACACACACACACACACACACACACACACACACACACACGCACACACACACACGCATGCACGCACGCACGCACGCACACGCACACACACACACACACACACGCATGCTGTACACATGTGTATTCACATACAGTACATACGTACATAGCCTCTCTGTCACATGTCTCCTTGAACACACCCCTTCTTTAGATCTGCCACACAATATATACATGCTTGACATACCTCCTCCTACTGCAGGGCGTGGCACATGTGGTTGTAATGGGACATGTGTCTGTGACCTTTCCCTTGTCTCCAACCAGCCGTACACGGGGGAGATCTGTGAGTGCTCACCAGACACCGACATGTGTGTCAATCCAGCTGACGTCACTCAGGTATGTGTGTGTGTGTGTGTGTGTGTGTGTGTGTGTGTGGGTGGGTGGGTGTATACGCGTGTACATGTGTGTGTCTACACATATGTGTGCATATATGTGCCTGTCCCTTCACCCCCTCCCCCCTCCCTCCTCGCTCCCTCCACCCTCCCTCCCCTCCATCTTCCTCTGTGCAGAGCATTTGTCACACTGTGGGTACGTGTGAATGTAACAGATGCAGCTGTAACTCAGGGTACCAGGGTGACTTCTGTGAGATATGCGACTCGGATTCTGTGAGTGGTCATTGCACAAACAAGGGATGATAACTTGCTATGTCACTTATGTAAGCTCTCTTTCGGGTGCATGAATCAACCGTCTCCTCCCACCTCTCCCCCTCTCCTTTCCTTTCATCCTCCACCCTTCCTTCCTTCCTCTCACAACTAATCCTTCCTTTTCATTCTCATTCTCTGACCCACTCTTTCTTTCATCCCCTCCCTCTCCCCCCCCCCTCCCTCCCTCTCCTGTAGTCCTGTGCTCTCCAGACCTGCCGTCCTCTGTCTGACAACTGCCTTAACTGTCTGCTGTCCATCAGTGGTGGGGCAGTAGTGATGACAGGGAGTACTGACTGCAGCGAAAACTGTCCAAACATCACATTTGTTGATGCACAACCAGAGGCCACTACTAGCGGAGGTAAGCAACATACGTACATAGCTGGTGGAGTGCATTGTTGTGTGTGGTGGGGGAGAGAGTGAGAGGTTACCACAGTTGGGTGCGTTTGTTCGCACATTGTTAGTGTCTGTCTGTCTGTCTCTCTGTGTGTGTGTGTGTGTGTGTGGTGTGTGTGTGTGTGTGTGTGTGTGTGTGTGTGGTGTGTGTGTCTGTGTGTGTTGTGTGTGTGTGTGTGTGTGTGTGTGTGTGTGTGTGTGTGTGTGTGCCCATGTTATTGCACTTATGTACGTATGTACATATGTCCTTTCATTCAGGTGTGGATACTTTCTTATGTGAAGCTGATATATCTGATAGTGTCTGCAGCGGAGCAAACTTCTTTGTTCCTAGACAGAACGCAGACAGGGGCACCATCTATGTCCAAAACCAGCCATCACGTGAGTTTGCAGCTTGTGTGTAGCTTTACATGCAGTGCCTCATTCAACTCTTGTTCTGCAAACAATTCTAGTATGATTGATCAATAGCTAGTGATTTACTGACAGACGCTCTTCTCCACTTCAACCCTTTCTCCCTCCCTCCCCCTCCTCTCTTCCCCTCTCTCTCCTCCCCTCCCTCTCTCCCTCCCCTCTCCTCTCTCTTCTTTCCTCCCTCTCTCCCTCCCCTCCCTCTCTCCTCCTCTCCATTTCTCTCACCTCTCCTCTCCCTCAGGTTGTTCTACCCAGGTACCTTGGTGGCTTGTGGTAGTGCCACTCGTCATTGCTCTGCTTGTAATTGGTATCTTAGTTCTCATCATTATTAAACTGATCCTGGTCTATTTGGTAAGTGCTCTTGCTGTTTCACATTGTATCATACTCATTACTCAGTTAACTTGTATTTTGTCACATTTTGCTATGTTAGTGTCTTATAGGTACAGTGGAACCTGTCTAAGATGGTCACTGTGTTAGGCAGCCACCTCTCTAAAACAGCCAGCCTCCAGCCTCCCTGGCCCAAAATAGAACTAAAGCATTGCAATCTACCTTTGCAGAGCAGCCTTCTCTCTATAAAGGTCATTTAGAAGTGGCCCAAAGGTGGCTGTCGTAGACAGGTTTCACTGTAATCATAAGTATTATTTTGAAGGGATGTAATTGGCTGTGAGGTGGGTTGTACTGCAAAACGTGCTCCATACATGTACGTACGTATGTATGTATGTATGAGTGTATGTACACAACTGTTGGACGGGCTGGTTGTTGCTTGGCATTGCAGGAACTTTACTTAGCAGATTCGTAAAGAACCAAATGTTGCTGTCACACAGTTGCTTCACCATGCCTTTCTCTGTTCTGCTGCTGTGCAGCTGGTTTAGGAAGTAGTGTACTGTAGCAATACTAGCGCTCACTATTGCTACATCACAGTTCACTAACACTCAAGCTCCTTCAATTCTGTTCTATGAGCCTGTACTCCTGTGTATTATTTCTGCCTGCAACTTGTGCCAATCATTGACTTGTTGTTGCTGTGTGGTGACTGTCAAATCCTCTTGTACAGGATTATGCCGAGTATAAGCGGTTTGCTAAAGAGGCTAAGGGAGCTCACTTTGGTCAGGTGAGTGTGACATACACACACTAGCTATTGGCTACAGTTAACACATGCATACAGCTCATATTGGGATGATTGCATTTACATGAAAGACACATTAAGTGGCAATTTTAATAATTAAAGGCTTCCAGTCAAGAATGGTAATAAAATGCGTCTACTAAACATGAGAATATGGACGTTTAAAGTATATGTAGAATTCTTGCATATTATTAACAGCCAATGTAATCAGTGTCATTTACAGTGGCTACACATTGTGCCAAGTTGAATACACAATTTTGGGCAGAGGTTTAATCACCTACTTGCAAGGACTCAAAAATATATTCGTGGCTGGAAGTGTGAGGTATTGGTTGAGCATCATAGCACACACAGTGTGTGAGTGAGTGTCAGTCACACATGAATTCCTCCTAAGTGGCAGGTGAATCTTGCAAATGTTATCCTTCACTACCCCTGACTGTCAACCAGTAGACATATGGGATATATTACTCTCTTGTTAGTGGGAGGAAGGAGAGGAGTTCTTGAAGGCTCTATTGCATTCTGCTGTTACGTACTTTTCTGTGCTTTATCAGCATACATCACCATTGTTTAGTCTTGTATGGTACATATTATCATTGTTGTGTATGTTTGTACATTAGAGCCAAAATCCACTGTATGAGAAAGCCTCTGATCAGATTCAGAACCCAATGTATGACCAGTACATGGAGGGGCAAAGTACCATGTTCAATGCAGGCTCTGTTCCAGGACCTGAAGAATCAACTCCACTCTGAACCTTGCAATGAACCGATGGGTGCATCAATAATGGTAAAATGTATGAACTAGATAATTGTTAGTAGTAGTTTTGCACTAGTCACCAGCATGCGGAATCATTTGGGAATTGTCAGATGTAATAATAATTATTGTATTGTTACATAGTCACAGCTATACAACATACAAAACAGTGTAATTACTATGATTGTGTGAATATATTTTTTTTGCATAATTATATAATAAATTAAGTACAGGACAGACCTGCAGCTGCATGTGGCGCTATTATAGTAACTGTATGAATTCTGCATTTAATGACGTAAAATTAAATATGTATGCATGTATACGTAGCTATATAATATGTACAACAAGAAGGCTGGAGACAGAAAGTTGTCATGTGTATATGTGCATGATTGGCTTCCCCAGGTGTGCATGCAGCTGCGCAGCTGGCTGCCATGGCGATGCACTTCACCACTTTCTATGCATGTGCTGCGATATGAGCATACACTTAATGTTACAGCGGATTTATACAACCTTGTAACAGTTTCCACACCATGGGCAGTCGTTGCCTAGGATACTATATTATGGGGTGCCATTTGTACCAAAACACATGGAAATGGGAACCAATGTTATTAAACTGCCACAATTTACTCTATCGTGCGCACAATTTACTATGTCGTGACCACAATTTACTATGTCGTGACCGCGATTTACTTTTCGTGAGCGCGATGGCCGCCGTTTTGTTCATGCACGAATGAATGACAAACTTCCACTGTACGTATGAATTTATGATTGCCATCCATAAATGCCACACTTCATTTGGTGCAACAACATGATACCTACTCCATCTAATTGATGTGCGAGCTCTTAATTTCTTCTATACTCAGCAGGATCTACATGATGAATTAATTCTCTAATCCTTCTCCTGGGGATGCACAATCCTATTGACCTGAGGTAACCAGTGATATTTGCTCTCCGTCATTGGGATGTGCTGCCTTGTATGACTGAATGATACCATCCAACTCCTCATCAGTCACATGATCAGTGAAGCCCATCAAACTGGATCCATCCAAATGACGATACAATGTCTGCCTACTTATGTTCAAAATACTGACAATATTGGTCCATGTAAATTCGAGCATTCTCAATTCCCTTACTACTTCCATGTCAATCTCAATGAGTAGTTGTCTAGGTGGTGACAGTGCATCTTGGCTAGTTAAGAGGAAAAGTTAAAGATTTCATTAATTCACTGTAGTTCAATAGATATGCACTGTGCTGCTAACTACCTGTGTCACCTGATTCTTCAGCACAATGACATTATAGTTAATCGTTCCCATTTCCATGAGGATATGGACTAGTACTGTACACAACTATTATACGTCACCCTGTTCGTATCCTAGGTAACGACTACCCAGGTATGGGGTTGCAAGGTTGCATAATTCCGCTGTATTGCACTTGCTATAGACCTCGAATGGACTATAAAAAGCTAGTTTGTACAAATAAAATCTGATGCTGAGTTTGTAAATGATGCTAAGGAGTTTGTGGCATGGACAGAAGATGGAAGTGAGTGCCACAGGGACACACCAAGGAATCTGAATGAGTGTTGTTCATAGGATAACTTGACAGATGGAAGATTTATTTAATCTCTCTTGCGAGTGGAGTAATTGTGGGATGGTGTTTTGAAAAGAGTAGATAGGTAGGAAGGAGCAAGAGAGTTGTGGCATTTGGACTTAAGATATGGCGTTCCCCTGAACATACATAAGCTTCCATGGTTTATTACTTGATGTACCCACATACACTGTCTTCACTTCCATTCTTAGACTACCAATTTGCAGTAAGTTGTTTCTATGTCATATCCATTGTCAGAGCATGCATCATTCCACTTATTCTGGGTGGTTCTCTGTCCACATCATGCTACACACAGCATTGCCTGCAACATGCATGCATAGCTATGATTGCAGCCTACCAGCTGGCATACCCACACAATCACAAGCCACACTAGCTGTCGTGGAGTAGCTATCGTGCAGCAGCCGTCGTGGGGACTATAATTATAGCTATGTTATAAGATTCGACCACTGAGTGTGTTGTTAGTCTGAGATTCTGCGTAATTGCTTGCTTGGGACGGGCTAGCAAGCCAGACAAACTTGCGGTGTAGGACAAAATTAGTTTATAATTGCCCTTCGAACCTAGTCTCGTTCCCAGACCCACCTCCGCCGTTCCGCCGTTTTTATTTAGATAGGGGGGCGGAGGAATCAGATCACAGAACATTATTGTATTTCGCAATTTCATATGCGTTTATGCACGTGATTAACTACGTTTATTCATCGGTGACTCCGCCTCCTCAGTACAGAAACGGTATGGCAATGTTACCAGACCCTTCCTCCGCCCCCCTATCTAAATAAAAACGGCGGAACGGCGGAGGTGGGTCTGGGAACGAGACTACTTCGAACCCCCATTAGCTGGATTGGACTACATTTGTCTGTTGTGAGAGTTCGAAGATGGCTCGACTACTGAGTTGCTCCTGCGCCGTGCTTCTGCTGACCGTACTGTGTGAGTGTAGCTTCATAGCGAGTACTGATGGCTGTATTTCAGCATGGCTTGTTGTCGCAGTCACGCGGTCACACGCCTTGAATTAAGTTTGTCTCCACCTGTCAACTGTTTATATACGCATGCATGCAGCTCCCTCTGTTGACGGTGCGGCAGAGTGCGCCGACCAATCCACCTGCGCAGCCTGCATCGCCTCCCCCCTCGCCTGCACTTGGTGCTACGCTGCGGTAAGCCAGCAGATCAGGAGACTGAAGAGGTTATAACTAATGAGGCATTGCCACTTGCTTGAACCTTCTTAGTTACGGATTATAGGCTGCGGGGGGGGGGGGCACAAAATTGTTTGTAACGAATAGCTGGGCGTGCGAATGTCCTCGATCTTTTTTGCAGAGCCACACAGGTGCGAGATGTCTATCTCAAGATCAGGCTAGCTCCTGTCCAATGGACTTTGAGAATCCTATTGGTAATGTAACCGTGTTACGAGTGAGTTTATGTATATGTAAAAATCAATCTATGCATATTATGATTGTGTAATTGCAGCAAACTGATCCAGCCTATATAGATCCTATAGGATCTGAATATGACACTTAAACTAGGCATATGCTAAGCGCATAAGAATTGCCTTGCAGCATACGTGGCCAGTAGACAAGTGTAATGTGATGTTACAGACTGGAGCTGTCTTAGTAGCCAAGCGCCTTGTTTGTTACTGCCAAAGCTCCTCAAGCCTGGACTGCCGCTGCTCGTCCGTTGCTGAGGCCAGTAGCTTTGCACCATTCTGCCGCATTCGCTTCTAGTCTGGCCTCTCTTTGCCCCGCTGTCTCCGTATCAGGTCGCGCGCACCGTCTTGCAGCGTGGCTCCCTCGACGTGCTGGACGCAGCCGCGTCGTTGCCATTCCCACCTGCTCTCCTTCTGTGCCCCTCTTCCATGGGAGCATGTCGGCAAAGATGAGCAGCCAAACAGGAGCAGAAGCACCTCCCAAAAGATGATGAAGTCACATGCACAGCCACATGTCGTGCGATACATAATAAAATCGGATATATAACATAATAGACAGTGATCAATGGCCTCGTTTCGATCGCCTACGCTAGCCGCTCAGCAATGATAACTAGAGTGTACATCACTTATCCATGCATGCATGCACCACTGGAGTGGCTTGAGAGTAAATGCAAGGTAGTATGAGTATCATTGCATGGTGTTTATGCGTGACCAGTGGTGTAAACAACTGCAATGCATGATATTCAGGGAAACATGCATGCATGCAGTGGGAAATAACACAAAGTCATAAACAGGATATGTTTGGCTATACATTGGACTTTGGCAGCTGTAATTGAGTGACTTCTTCTTTAGCTTTAGTTTTAGTTTTGGATGCACTAATGAGGGCCTATATAATTATGCAGCTGAAATGGCCTCAAAACTGTTTTGTAGCAGTTGAACTCGGCCCTTCATGTTTTACAGTGGAACCTCTATAATCCGACATCCATGGGACCAAAACAGAATGTTGAATTATAGAGGTTGTTGGATTATAAAGAACTAACATTTTGCTGCATCAAGTGCATGGTTTTAAAATATAATATCAAATCAAACTGCTAGGTCTAAGACAATACATATGCATGTACATGGGTATGAAATATGTGACTACAGTAGCCATAAGCTAGCTAGTTAGTGCATCTATGATTTAAAAAAAATGCTCTGGCTTGTGAGAAAAAGGAGAAGAGAAGTCGGTTGAGCGATTCCAGTGGTGTGACCTTGACAATCTTTCGGCGTTTTGCAGCATGATTGGATTCCCAGGCTTCCATGTATTGATTGTGTTTCCTTAGAATATCGCTAACGGTGCTTCTTCCAATGCCAGACTGGATGCTCAAATAGGCTTGCTTTGGCTTGGGTGACTTCTTCTTTAGCTTTAGTTTCAGTTTTGCACATGCATGATAAGATAAGAATTGTTGATGAGATTGACATTTGTTTATAGCCTTGTGAACACTTGTATCCCTATTTTCAGTGTGGTGCAGCCTCTATTCTTCTCAACCAGTTTGTATTCTCGCTCTGTTGCATTTCAGAATGAGGCTACTACGCAAGTTCGCCCACAGAGAATCAGAATAAACCTGAGACCAGGTAGAAGGGATGGGGGGAAGGGGGGGGGAGGGCAGGCCACAATTGATGAAAGGAAGTGATGGAAGTTTGTATGGTTGTGAAGTACACAGCATGCAAGCATGAGTAACTTCTTGTTCATATTGCAGGCTTGCCTGAGAGCTTCAGCCTCAATGTCACACCAGCAGCTGGGAATTTCCCTCTGGATGTCTACTTTCTGATGGATCTATCAGGGTCCATGTCTGATGACCTTAGAACAGTTCAGTCTATCTCGCGTAGCATTGGTAAGTAGCCAATCACTATATATATACAGGGGCATCTATGTACTGCAGTACGGACATGTGCATGTGTGCATGTATTCATAATTAATTGCAAATGTGTATAATTTTATGTGTACTAATGTGTGATTGTGTGTGTGTGTGTGTGTGTGTGTGTGTGTGTGTGTGTGTGTGTGTGTGTGTGTGTGTGTGTGTCCATTAATGTGTGTGCTTGTCTCACTGTCCTCTCTGCATGTATATTCTCCTACAGCAAATACCATTGGTGACATCACCACTAACTTCACAATCGGTTTTGGAACATTCATAGACAAGCCAACAAAACCTTTTGGCAGTAACGGGAAGTAAGATCAAATTAAGAAATGAAGCCATTGTAACCATAGTCATAGAAATGAAGCCATAGTCCATATAACCATTGCCAGTGTTGTGGGAGTGAGCGCACCATTAGATATCTCTCCTCACTTACCTTGGCCGTTATCATGGCACATTGTATTGCTTTAATCTGAGCTAATCTAATCTCTTGTCTTATCAGCTTCCATTACGCTCACTGTTAATGGATATCTTCCTGTTCCCTGCTCTCTGTAGTATACTTGGGGATTACAGTTTCAAGCACTCTGTAAAACTGACAGCGAACACAGACACATTCATTGTACGTTGTGTGTGTCTCACAGTGTGACACACTATAATATTATAGATATTCACTGTATGCACTGTACAGTATTCATTTAGTCATTGTAGCAGCTGCTACAAGTGCACCAATTGACACCTCCTGCAACTGAGTATAGATTGTGTGCCTGTTGTACCACACAATATAGTAGTGTTGTAATATACACTTCCCTAGCTGGCAATGCACTGTTGGCAGTACAGTCTACATCAATGGATGAATTAACTCATTCCGCCATTTTTGTTTATGTATGTATGTATGTAAGTGTTTGATCAATTTGGTCCTTTAGAATGCTGTGAGCAGGGAGAGGAGCTATGGAGGTTATGACTATCCGGAGAGTGGCTTTGATGCCCTACTTCAAGCGATTGTGTGTACAGAGGTGAGTGGCAGTGCAGACATTCCTGTGATTCTTGATGTGGTATGACCATACATGCATACATGCACTACACCCTGTATTGGGTCGGGTACATACTGTCCATTCGTATATATATTATATATATATATCTATCAGCAAGATGGCTGAGAAAAGATGGCTGACCAAGGACTGACTGATGTTGATTGATTATTGTTCTTTGAGCCTCTTCCTTCCATTTCGCTCCCGATTTCTTGAAGTGCACTGATTTTTTGAAGCGTATCTCTCTGGCTGCCATATAGAATAGTTATAGTCTTCTTTAGACTTTTGATGGCACTCCCGTTGGACACGCAAGATGAGAGATCCCCCTCGAACGGTTTGTGTGCGGTGTGCCTGCGCTCTATGCCCCTGAGGAAGGATGGGGCAGTTCGTGTGCATGGGCCAGTTGTAAGCCGTTGCCCTGGATCTGGTAAACAACCGAGGGGCACACATCTTGCCGCGCCTCCTGTCCCCACGATGCCCCAGTCTCTCTCGTGTAGCCAACCCCCAATCGTGCCGTCAGCCTCGCCAAGTATCTCTTTGTTGCCGCGAGTAAGATTGCTGAGAAGGCTACCGCTAGCGTCCCACGACCTCGCAGCGAGCAAGTTGTCGACTGTTCTGGAGGAGGTGAACCGAAGCAACAACGTGAGTGCTTGGACAAGGCTGTTGAATTTCCCTCGACAGTGCTTTCGGGTTCCTGGAAGAGGAGGACGACGGTGGAACCTTGCTAGACTGGTTAATCAGCAGATAGCTGAAGAGAATGATCCTACACTGGTGACACCGGACCCAAGTGTTGCCCATCCTCATTGTCATGCCAGCAAGTCACAATCTGATCCACTTCATTCTCTGGCCACTAGAGTGTCAACTAAGCTGGAGGAGGGGGATTTCAGAGGCGCGGTACGCTTGGCTTGCTCAGAGGATGCTGTCGCAGAACACAATGACGCCACCATAGCAGCCTTGCGGGCCAAGCACCCAGCCCCGCATCCGGATACCAATTTCCCATTGCCTCCCGAGGAGAATGAACCACAGCCCCCCATAGCAGTGACAGAGCAGGATGTAGCCCGGGCTGTCCTTTCTTTCCCTAGGGGTTCTGCAGGAGGCCCTGACGGACTCCTGCCTCAACACCTCAAGGATCTCATCAGCAATTCTGCCAGGGCGGGAGGCAAGAAGCTGTTGGCAGCACTAACGGCTTTCACCAACCTTGTGCTGTCTGGGATCACACCTGTGCAGGTACGGCCCCTCTTTTTCGGAGCAACTTTAACAGCTCTGAACAAGAAGGATGGTGGATTGCGCCCCATTGCGGTTGGGTGCACCCTTCGACGTATGGTGGCAAAAGTGGCAAGCAGAGCTGTCCTGGAGCGTATGGGATCGCTATTGGCACCACTCCAGCTAGGATTCGGAACGTCCTTGGGAGCAGAAGCAGCAGTCCACTCCGCAAGGGTCTATCTCCACCACCTCCTCCCGGACCATGTCCTCCTCAAGCTCGACTTTAGGAATGCATTCAATAGCATTAGAAGAGATAAGGTGTTGGAAGCAGCAAGGGAAAGCATTCCTGAGCTTTTCCACTATGTCTTCTCCTGTTACTCCGCCCCATCTACCCTTTTCCTGCATGGGACAACCCTGCAATCTGCTGAGGGGGTTCAGCAAGGAGACCCTCTGGGACCCCTCCTCTTTTGCCTGACCATTCACCCTCTCATCACACCCCTGAAATCAGAATTCAGGGTTTTCTATCTGGATGATGGCACAATAGGAGGTGCCGAGGAAGAGGTGTTACGAGACCTACAGTACATTGAATGCCAGGCTGCCCACTTAGGTCTATTTCTGAACCATGCGAAGACAGAGCTCATTTGTGAAGAACCAGCTGGTGATCTTTTGCTGCAAGCAGCTCCAGACTTGTGTCAGGTGAAGCCTGAGAATGCCACCCTCCTTGGGGCCCCCATTGGTCAGCTGAAGTCCATCAATTCAGCAATTTCTAGTCGGCTGCAGGCCCTAAAGACCATGGGTTCCAGGTTGCCCCACTTCCACAGGCAGGATGCGCTTCTGCTGCTTAGGCAATCCTTCGCCATTCCTAAGATCCTGTACACCCTCAGAACTGCCCCATGCTGCATTTCACCGGTACTGGCCTCTTTTGACCAGGAGCTACGATCGATCCTCACTAGCATCTTGAATGTCAGCCTGGACGACCACTCAGCCTGGATACAAGCCACTCTTCCTGTTGGGGCTGGAGGTTTGGGGATCCGAAGGGCCACCCAGCTTGCCCCCTCCGCCTTTTTGGCATCTGCTGCTGGGTGCAAGGATCTTCTGAACCAGATCATCCCTAACAGGTTGAAAGGCACGCCCCCCCATACACCCTGGAGGTTCGTAATGAGTGGCAGCAGGGTCACCAGCACACACCACCTCCCACCCCAGTGAAGCAGCAGCAGAAAGAGTGGGACAAGCCCCACATTGAGGCGACTCAGCAAGGGCTGCTGGACTCTGCTGCAGACCCCAGGACGAGAGCTAGACTTTTGGCAGTTCAGGCTAAGGAGTCTGGTGCATGGCTGAATGCACTGCCTGTTCCATCCCTGGGGCTCCGCCTTGATGATGAAGTGGTGCGCATCGCTGCCGGTCTTCGTCTCGGTGTTCCCCTCTGCCGTCCCCACGTGTGCAGTCAGTGTGGAGGCCATGTGGACAAGCTGGGCATACATGGGCTCAGCTGCAAGTTCAGTGCAGGGCGTCTTCCGCGGCACACGGCAATCAACACTATTGTCAAGACGTTCCTAGCCAGAGCGCAGTTTCCATCTACGCTGGAGCCCTCTGGCCTCAGCCGGTCAGACGGCAAACGCCCAGATGGGGTTACCATCACTCCATGGCAAGCAGGTCGCACCCTCGTTTGGGATGTGACCTGCCCCGACACCTATGCAGTCTCCCATATGGTGTTGTCAACAAGAGAGGCAGGAGCGGTGGCGGCTGCAGCTGAGGCCAAGAAGACTGTAAAATACGCGGAGCTGGCTAGGACTCACCATGTGGCCCCACTGGCGGTCGAGACATCTGGTGTGTTTGGCTCAGGGGCTCGCGAATTCTTCACTGAACTGGGCAGGCGGTTGATTCGAGTCACAGGGGATTTGATGTCCCGGTGCCACATGATCCAGCAGATATCAGTTGCCCTACAAAGAGGCAACGCTGCCTCGGTGCTGGGCACCATGGAACAATGTAATTTACTTGACAATTAATTACTATTCAGACATTGCATAGGTGGTGCTGTGCACTGCCTATTAATTACTTTGACTCTGTTATTAGTCATCACATCATTACAATAAAAAATAAAAAAAAATAAAAAAAAAATAAAAAAATATATCTATATATATAAAGAAGGATATATAAAGAGGTAATGAGCAGAACGGTTGTTCGCGAAGTCCTCCCGCGAGCAACGACGCATCGACGCCAAACTTTCCCAGATTATGGACGCCACACCCGGTCCCAATCTAAGGGGGGCAACGTGCGCGAAGAAGCCCCTGCCGAGGAGTGCGCGGCGAAAAACCTCCAAACGACCGTCCGCCATATTGGATTTACGGAAAAAATATACGGTTTTCCGCGCACGTTCCTATGCTGCCAATACAAAAGTCTCCAACCGTTGTTCGCGAACTCCTCCGCGAACGTCGACGAAACGTGCTTAAACGTTCCCAGCCGTGGCACGCTGTACCTCACATCAATATAAGGTGATAGACGTGCTAAAATAAGCTGCTGCCGAGGAGCGCGCGGCGAAAACCCAGGATGAACCGACGGTCGGCCATCTTGGCTCTTGGAAGAAAGTATGCCGTATCCTAGGCGTTCGCGCAGGTGCGAGGATGACACCCAAGCTATATAGCGCGATGCCGAAGCGGAGAAAAAGGAAAGGGGGTTGTCTCACACACAGAAGCCATCAGCTTCTTACAACTATCCGTTGTTTGTCTACGATGATCTTCCATGTAAATTGCATGCACACATGGTAGGTCAGTCACACTGATCACCAGGCCAGCCTGGGCTATCCTTTGCCAGAGCATACATGACCATCCAGTGCATGCGAACTTCTCCCGCGAACGTCGACGAAAAGCGTCCAAACGTTCCCAGCCGTCGTACGCTATACCTCACATCAATATAAGGTGGTAGACGTGCTAAAATAAGCTGCCGCCAAGGAGCGCGTGGTGAAAACCCAGGATGAACCGACCGTGGGCCATCTTGGATCTGCGAAAAACGTACAAGACCCCTCTACAGGACGCACTAGGACCTCCTACAGGAAGCACTCGACCACCTTACAGTATACACTGGACCTGTCACGCCGATAACGGTCCCCCCAGAAAACGGACCCCCCGGATCGTTATCGGCAACGATTCTTGCCGTTTTCGATCCCCGGGGTCCATTACCGGCGACCTGAACGCTGCCGTATGCTATCCCCCTCGTCCGGAAACGGTCCCCCACCTAGGAAAGCATTCGCTATCGGCCGAAATCGAAGTCATTCTGTTTCTTCGTTCGCAATGGAAGTCCATAAGCTTTCCCCCTCGCCCGGAAACGGTCCCCCTCCTAGAAAACCATTCGCTATCGGCCGAAATCGAAGTCATTCTACTTCTTCGTTCACAATCGAAGTCCAATTGCAAGGTAGGCTGCCTGTACGTGTGGCTGTAGCTACTCGTGGAGTGCTAAGCTAATTTAGGCCTAAACTGGAAACTCCCATGTAAAGTTCCTGTCTATGTGCCTGATTCATAATTATAATTACAGGGAGTCGAGGCTGTCGACCAAACATGGCTTCAAAAGGAGCGCTACACCTCGGCCCGCGTCTTGGAAAATGGCGGTCTTCGCGCAACGAACGGTACGCGTACTATCTGTCGTCCCTCTCTAGCTGCAGATACGCTTGAATATCGTCATGTAAACCGAAATTCTTTTCTTTTACGGTTAAGGTACCGTCAAGCTTATTTATCTGCGTCTTCAATGTCGACAGCGTGCAGGGGATATCTTACGGCAACGGGGGATCGATTTCAGCAAGTGCCTCTTGCCGTTTTCGATCCGGGGGTCCGTTTTCGGCGGGGGATCGTTTACGTCGTGACAGACCCTCCTACATGCAGGGCTCGCCGAAGGCGGGGGCCTTGCAGCTAGTCTATATATATAAAGAAGGATTGAGCAGAACGGTTGTTCGCGAACTCCTCCCGCGAGCAACGGCGCATGGACACCAAACTTTCCCAGATTACGGACGCCACACCCGGTCTCGATCTAAGGGGGGCGACGTGCGCGAAGAAGCACCTGCCGAGGAGTGCGCGGCGAAAAACCTCCAAACGACTGTCCGCCAACTTGGATTTACGGAGAAAATATACGGTTTTCCGCGCACGCTCCTATGCTGCCAATACAAAAGAAGAACCCCAACCGTTGTTCGCGAACTCCTCCCGCGAACGTCGACTAAACGTGCCCAAACATTCCCAGCTGTCGCACGCTGTACCTTACATCAATATAAGGTGGTAGACGTGCTAAAATAAGCTGCTGCCGAGGTGCGCGTGGTGAAAACCTAGGATGAACCGACCGTCGGCCATCTTGAATCTTGGAAGAAAGTATGCCGTATCCTAGGCGTTCGCGCAGGTGCGAGGATTACACCCAAGCTAGCGCGATGCCGAAGCTGAGAAAAAGGAAAGGGGGGTTGTCTTAGGCACAGAAATCATCAGCTTCTTACAGCTATCCTTTCTTTGTCTACGGTGATCTTCCATGTAAATTGCATGCACACATGGTAGGTCAGTCACACTGACATCACCAGGCCAGCCTGGACTATCCTTTGCCAGAGCATGCATGACCAGCCAGTGCATTACTAGCTGGGCCCTGAGTAGCAATGGCATTACCAGCCTGTGTCCGACCAGCTGGCATACGTCGAGCACACGGAGAGACCCGCCCTCATGTACCTGGTGGTAAGACCAGGAATGTTGTTTATAGAGAAGTACGATAGCTAAAGGGTGTGTAAAAATGTTTCCTCCAAAAACAAGGGCAGATGTAAGGATGGTGCAGTGCGTACCTGCAAGGTATGGCAAAACCACCTGGCGGAAAAACCATAGTAACAAGGAGGAGGGCCGGTCCATGCAAAGAGGGGGGGAGGGGGGGCAGTTGGTCCATGCAACAAGGAGAAGGGCCGGTCCATACAAAACCCAGGTCATTAACATGCGCTGACTTTGAATACGTTTTCACCATCCCTACATCTGCCAACATTTTGCTGCATTCCTTTGTACATTATATGTCTTTATATTGCAGAAAGTCTGCATGGACATGGTAGGTCGGTCACACTGACATCACCAGGCCAGCCTGGACTATCCTTTGCCAGAGCATGCATGACCAGCCAGTGCATTACTAGCTGGGGCCTGAGTAGCAATGGCATTACCAGCCTGTGTTCGGCCAGCTGGCATATGCCGAGCACGCGGAGAGACCCGCCCGAAGGGCGGGTCTGTCCGCTAGTCTATATATATGTGTGTATTTGTGGCAGAAGAGAGGAGAGAAATGGCAAGGCTGATGAATGAGATAGTGGTGGGATGGGAGAGCATGAAGGATGATGACAGGGTGATATGGGTACTGGAGGAGGCATGCAAAGATGGAAGAGTGCGGAAGGCGCTGCAGAGGATGTGGCAGAAAAGGACAAGCTGCCCTTAAAGAACTATGCCCATTGTGATTCTTTTGACACTGTTACATTTAATTATATTATAGTGCTGCATGGGGCTGACACCCTAGTGTTTGTATTATACAACACGGTGCACTTAAATAATAATAATAATAATATAAAGGAGTGAGCAGAACGGTTGTTCGCGAACTCCTCCCGCGAGCAACGGCGCATGGACACCAAACTTTCCCAGATTACGGACGCCACACCCGGTCTCGATCTAAGGGGGGCAACGTGCGCGAAGAAGCCCCTGCCGAGGAGTGCGCGGCGAAAAACCTCCAAACGACCATCCGCCATCTTGGATTTACGGAGAAAATATACGGTTTTCCGCGCACGTTCCTATGCTGCCAATACAAAAGAAGAACCCCAACCGTTGTTCGCGAACTCCTCCCGCGAACGTCGACTAAACGTGCCCAAACATTCCCAGCTGTCGCACGCTGTACCTCACATCAATATAAGGTGGTAGACGTGCTAACATAAGCTGCTGCCGAGGAGCGTGTGGCGAAAACCTAGGATGAACCGACCGTCGGCCATCTTGGATCTGCGAAAAACGTACAGGACGCACTAGCCCCCCCTACAGAAAGCACTCGACCACTTTTCAGTATACAATGGACCCTCCTACAGGGCCTTGCAGCTATAACATATAATTATGTTAGAGGTGTATACATTAATGAATGCATTGCACCCTTCAGTGCACATGAATACATAGCAGAAGGTAATTATAGTGAATAGTGGTACAATGCATGAATGACGATGGCTGCATGGTGTGCAAAATAATATTCACTTTCATAATATACGCTACAAGGTAGTAACTGATGCTTCACAGACTTCCTGAAAGTATTCATGCATGCATGCATGTATGTACATGTGTATACTGAGCATGTGTACACTTCAAAGCATGCAGCCTATATCCTATCAATGGGCTACTGTCTTAGCTGTGGCTTAGACTGCGCATTGCTGTGCATGTAAATGTTAGTTAAGATCATCTGGTTACATTTTGGTTAGGGTTAGGGTATGAAAAGGGTTAGGGTTAGAGAAAGTATGCCGTATCCTAGGCGTTCGCGCAGGTGCGAGAATTGCACCCAAGCTAGCGTGATGCCGAAGCTGAGAATAAGGGAAGGGGGTTGTCTCACACACAGAAACCATCAGCTTCTTACAACTAGCCGTTGTTAGTCTACGGTGATCTTCAATGTAAATTTGCATGCACACATGGTAGCTAGGTCAGTCACACTGACATCACCAGGCCAGCCTGGACTATCCTTTGCCAGAACATGCATGACCAGCCAGTGCATTACCAGCTGGGGCCTGAGTAGCAATGGCATTACCAGCCTGTGTCCGACCAGCTGGCATACGCCGAGCACGCAGAGAGACCTGCCCGAAGGGCAGGTCTGTCCGCTAGTAATTATATAATTTATATGTAGTCTGTTATAACCTTTGCGTCTTCAGTATACAGTGATGTTTAACACATGATGGCCTGTTTTATTTGCAGGTGATTGGGTGGCGTCCAAACGCTCGTCATCTTCTCATCTACATCACAGATGCAGGATTTCATCATGCTGCTGATGGTTATGTGAGTAATTGTGTGTGTGTGTGTGTGTGTGTGTGTGTGTGTGTGTGTGTGTGTGTGTGTGTGTGTGTGTGTGTGTGTGTGTGTGTGTGTGTGTGTGTGTGTGTCTGCCTGTCTGTTTGTCCATCTGTCTGTGTGTTCCACTGCAGCTGGCTGGTGTCCTGAGTCCAAACACAGGAGCTTGCCACATGTCCAATGAGACCACTCCTGTCTACTACAAAGATGAGATAGCTCTGGAATATGTAAGAGTGCTCCACAAACACATGTACACTTACTGCTGTTGACTCCACATTGTGGCAAGCTGTGCTTAATGCCAGAGTGTTTGTATGCATGTGTGTATGTGTTACGCGCATACTATATAGCCCATAGAGCAGTTACTATCCCCAATTAAAGTACTGCGTTATTGTTGTGCAGTAAACTAATTAGTAGATGGTCTCCTTGCTCCTACACTCCCTCTCTTCTCCCCCATTTCATCCCCAGGATTACCCCTCTGTGTCTCAGATCTACTCTCTACTTGTCCGAGAAGAGATAACACCTATCTTCTTGTGCACTGCACGTTCCCTGTCAAGCTACCAGGGCCTAGTGAGGGAGATCCCGGGATCTAGTGCTGCCCAGATCACAACAGACTCATCAAACCTGCTGTCAATCATAAGGAAAGAATACAGCGTAAGTGGTCATGTAAAAGTCACATGACAGTCACATGACAGTCACCTATTAGACACATTCTGGTCACACTACCCATACTCACGTACATCATTCACAGTGCCAATCTGCATACATACATGTATATGTACATACTGTACTATGTATACATGTGTGCTTTCAGCAGAATGACATGTCAACCCTTGCTGTCCCTTGTTATGTTGTCTGGCTGACACAGAAAATCTCCAGGACTGTTCAGTTGGCTTTTGACTCTGTTCCTGGCCTCCAGGTGACACTGGAACTGACTAGCTGCACAAGGTGAGACCATACCTTTCAGTGTCTAGCTTGTAATGGGACTAGCATGGCGACCATTTAGCAATGTTTCTTTTAACTCTGCTGCCAGTTCCGCAATTCACAATTCTTTTCATCTTTTCAAGTGATTCAAGCATTGTTCTGTGCTATGTGCAGTGTGTTGCAACGCATTGTATTGTGTCGTATTGTATTGTATGCATATATAAAACATAGTTGTATGGCATTGTATTGTACAGTACATTTTAGATTAAGAGCCTTACGGTGTGTAAGAGTGCATGACATTTATACATTATAGTCCACCACTTGTCCCCATCATTCCATTAAATCCTGCAGTCCCGCAAGAGCTGATCCCACCAATCCAACTATCTGTACTGATGTTCTTCAGGAACAAACGGTGGGTTGTGTGCTAGTACAAGTGTTGTGTACAGAATGTTAAGGAATTGAAGAAGTAGTGCTTCAAGTTACCACTGACACTTTGGTTGATTGATTGATTGATTGATTGTCTTATTTCACCTGGGGAAGCCATTAGCTCACAAGAGCTATTATAAACGGCACCCAGAAGGTGAATAGTTTCTGGTGGCTTGCATTAGTGAATTAACAGAATGTGTTGGACATTCTTCATTTGGCTTCAGGTGGAGTACAGAGTGACACTGCGAATAACAGAGCTGACCACTGCAGTACGGAACCTAATGAGGTGTAGTACCTTCAGTTGACTTTGAATATTTATGCAACTTCTAATCACAAGCATCCACAAACATACACATTGATGCACATACAAATACACACACATGCAAACACACACACATACACACAGAGAGAGAGAGGGGATTGAAGGAAGGTTAGACAGTGCACATTTGTGCCTGTTATTATTACTGTGGAAATACTGTACTGTACACATGTGTTTGTAAAGAAGGGAATAGAGTGGTGGAGGGAGGGGAACACAGGGAGGGGGAAAGGAAGAGGGGAGTGGATGGGAAATACATAAAGGAAAAGGGTCAAGTGAGGGAGGGGGAGAGTGACTACACTCCCTACACTTGCACCACTATCTCCCCAGAGCACACACAGTGCCAGTACACTCACAGACACACCTTCTCCTCTCCTGTTCAGCTTTCCTCTGCGAGTGGTGGTCTTTGGTACTGTGGAGATTGACATAAACCTCGTCTTAGAATGTGGATGCTCAGCAGACAAAGTGAGTTAGCATTTATTTATCATCCATCAATGCCATATCTTTGAACTACTGCAAGCCTATGTTGTGAGGCAGCTCCTCCTTTCTTCACACTCTGTAGGTTGCAAACAGCACCGAGTGTAGTTCAGCAGGAACCTTTGACTGTGGTGTATGTAACTGTAACACAGGGAGGTGAGTGTGGAGGTTGAGCTGGTGGGTACTGTATGTTGACTGACAGTACAAGTTTATACACATTCATACCATGTTGCATGTTGCATGTTTGTGCATGTCACATACAGTTTTACACACACATCTGTACACAGCTCACTGTGCACGCAACAACCATACACACACGCACACACACATACACACACACACACGCGCGCGCGCGCGCGCGCACACACACACATGCACACACACACACACACTCACGTCCCCTCCTTGTTCCATCCCCAACACAGAGCTGGTGAGAACTGTATCTGCACAGCTGCTAATCTCGGAAACAGCACATGTCCGTAAGTTCTCCATCACTGCAGTATACACAACCAAATTATTTTAATCAGTGTGTGTTTGAATGACTTAGCTTATCATTTGAGTATTTGAATCATTGATGCAGACACTGTTGAGTATTTGAATATTCAAATCACCTGCAGTTCAAATGTAATGCACACACTAGATTGCTTGGGTACATGCAATGTCATATTCAGCAATGAGAATTGCAATTTGCCAACTGTTTACTGTAGGTTAATCGGTTAATTAAGCATCTCCTGGTGTTAATTATTGTTTATGTTAATTGTTATTCATCTTCTTTCCATTCTTCTTGTTTGTTGTAGTAATGGTCCGAATGGTGCTGTGTGCTCTGGTAACGGGCAGTGTGTCTGTGCACAGTGTGTCTGCAACAGAAGGGTGAGCTGGGTGGGGGCTGCCTCTTTCAACCAACTTACTCCTTCAACACACTCTCAGAAATAATGGTTTCTGTCTCCATTTGTTTCATTTCTCAACATACTGTTGTCTGTCTTCCTTGCTCCTCTTCTACTCATCATAATGTAGCTCAGTGTTGCTTGTGATTGGCTTCTCAATGAGGATGGTAGATTCCCTATATGTTTTTAGGGGATATACCTATATCACCAGAGTGATGCACAAATTATTGCATTCCCTAGTGAATTTCACTTGCTTGTGCCAGATTCCCTATATTTGCAGGGGATGCCTAATTCATCAGAGAGATGCTCTATTCACTATAGTAAGATTCACTAAAGGGCCAGTTCCCTAGTGAATTTCACTTGGATTTGGCAGCTCCATACATAAACTCTTCAAACGATGCCTAATTCACTAAGGAATGCCATATTCCTTAGTGAAGTTCACTTGGAGTGCCAGATGCCTGAAATTTGCAAGGGATGCCAAAATCCCTGGGAGATGCCATATTCCCCAGTGAAGTTCACTCGCGATGCCAGAAATTTGCAAGGGATGCCAAAATCCCTGAGGGATGCCATATTCCCCAGTGCAGTTCACTCGCGATGCCAGAAATTTGCAAGGGATGCCAAAATCCCTGGGGATGCCATATTCCCCAGTGAAGTTCACTCGGAGTGCCAGATGCCTGAAATTTGCATGGGATGCCAAAATCCCTGGGGGATGCCATATTCCCCAGTGAAGTTCACTCACAATGCCAGATGCCTAAAATTTGCAAGGGATGCAAAAATCCCCGGGGGATGCCATATTCCCCAGTGAAGTTCACTCGGAGTGCCAGATGCCTGAAATTTGCATATGGATACCAAAATCCCTGGGGGATGCCATATTCCCCAGTGAAGTTCACTCGCGATGCCTGAAATTTGCATGGGATGTCAAAATCCCTGGGGGATGCCATATTCCCCAGTGAAGTTCACTCGGAGTGCCAGATGCCTGAAATGGTTGAGAGAATTGGTCTAGGCTACGCGAGACTATTCTTACATACGTACACTAGCCTCAGATAGTGTCTACATTCCATCATCTGTTGCAAGTTTCATACTAAATATATGGTTTGTGCTCTGCATTACAGTTACAGAGTCATGCTGCTACTTAGGGTTAATTTGAAAGTAGCACGATACTTCATAGCTATGGGCATGGTAGACATTGAAAGAGGAACAGGATGTTTTGGCCACAAAGGGCCTTTGTCAGCAATTATTATTATTACAGTAGCCTTTGGCAGTGGCAAATTCCTCCATGCATGGCTGTACAGATTCACTGTCAGTCTGCTTCATTCCTTGTTCCGAAGCTACCCCAATCTCCTTCACTGTACACAGCATGTGTGCTGGTTGGCAATGTGCACTGTTCATGTCTGTAGCTTCTGCTTCCTCTTTGCTGACAGAGTGAAGAAGAGTTCTACTTTGGGAGTGCTTGCGAGTGCAACAACTTCAACTGTCCACTAAACACAGAGGGAGCGAGGTGTAGTGGTAAGTGAGGATGTGGTTATTGCAGCTTTCCAACACACAAACACACAGAGACACACAGACACACACACGCGCGCACACACCCACACACCCCACACACCCCCACACACATCTGCATGAATGTATACATTCACCCACATACTTACAATACTCTATGCTTAACATTTTATCTTCTGTAGATGCCACACAATATATACATGCTTGACATACCCCCTCCCACTGCAGGGCATGGCACATGTGGTTGTAATGGGACATGTGTCTGTGACCTTTCCCTTGTCTCCAACCTGCCGTACACGGGGGAGATCTGTGAGTGCTCACCAGACACTGATATGTGTGTCAATCCAGCTGATGTCACTCAGGTATGTGGGTGGGTGTGTGTGTGTGTGCCGCGTGTGTGTGTGTGTGTGTGTGTGTGTGTGTGTGTGTGTGTGTGTGTGTGTGTGTGTGTGTGTGTGTGTGTGTGTGTGCATCCATGTGTCTGTGCCCTCCTTCTCTCCCATCCTCTCTCCCTCCCTCCCCTCCCTTCCTCCCGCTCCCTCCATCCCTCCCTCCCTCCCCCTTCCTCCCTCCCCCTCCACCCCCTTCCTCTTCTTCTGTGCAGAGCATTTGTCACACTGTGGGTACATGCAAATGTAACAGATGCATCTGTAACTCAGGGTACCAGGGCAACTTCTGTGAGATTTGTGACTCGGATTCTGTGAGTGGTTGGAGGACGGACAAGAGTTAACATATAATGTTTCGTCTCTTCAACTCACTCCTTCTAAGTGCACTTGTACAGTATTTATTTGAATCTCTCCTTCCTCCCTCACTTCCTCCTTCTCTCCCTCTCCCTTTCACTGTCTCTTCTTCCTCCACCCTTCTCTCCTTCCCCTAACAATTAATCTTTCTTTCTCACTCTCATCCTCTGACCCACTCATTCTCTCACTGCTCTTCTCTTCCCCCCCTCCCTCCCTCTCCCGTAGTCCTGTGCTCTCCAGACCTGCCGTCCTCTGTCTGACAACTGCCTCAACTGTCTGCTGTCCATCAGTGGTGGGGCAGTAGTGATGACAGGTAGTACTGAGTGCAGCCTAGAATGTCCAAACATTACGTTTGTTGATTCCCAACCAGAGGCCAGTAGTAGTGGAGGTAAGTGGGCTAGGGGGAGGGCAGTGATGTGTGCAGTGGGAGAGAGAGAGAGAGAGAGAGAGTGAGACTACCTCAGTTGATGTATTGTACATTCTTTTCTGCTTTAGAGATGTATCTTGCAGTTCTATATATGGTGTATGGTGAAACACACTGTACACTTTTTTGATCTTATGTACAGTACTGTGCACTCTGTGCACTCCATCATTAGTCTCTACTTATGTGTATGTGTGTGTGAGTGTGTGTGCATGTGTTATGCATGTCCTTTCACTCAGGTATGGATACTTTCTCATGTGAAGCTGATATATCTGATAGTGTCTGCAGTGGAGCAACCTTCTATGTTCCTAGACAGAATGCAGACAGGGGCACCATCTTTGTCCAAAACCAGCCATCAAGTGAGAGCCAGTTTATGGGTAGCTTTACTGCATGTGCCTCATAGAAATCTAAGCTATACAGTCATCTCAGACTAAGTTCCCTTGCAGAACAAGATTTGTTCTTCAAGGGAACTTGGTATGATGACTAGCTAGTGATGCAGTTGGGTGTGTTTGTTGAAGGTTTTCACATTGTCATTTTCTTCTTCCTCCCACTTCAATGCCTTTCTCCCTGCAATTGTCTTCCATCAACCTCTCTGCCCATCCCCTCGATCCCTCTCTACTTCTCCTCCCTTCCTCTTCACCCTCTCTTTCCTCCTCTTCCTCCACCACCTTGCTCACCTCCCCCCATCTCTGCCTGTCCTCCCTCTCTCCCTCTCCCACCTCCCTCCCCTCCCCTCCCCCTCAGGATGTACATCCCAGATACAGGGCTGGATCATTGCTGTGCCACTTGTCATTGTGCTGCTCGTAATTGGTGTCTTAGCTCTCATCATTATCAAACTGATCCTGGTCTATTTGGTAAGTGCTCTTTCCACTCCACATTGAATTCTAGACAGTATTCAATGTTAACTAATGATGATTGTCTAAATTTGCTATGCTAAAATTGGAGTCAATGTATTTCATGTAAATGATATTATATTAGTTTTTAACTGTTATGTATTAGGCTGTGAGGTGGGTTGTATTGCAAGATATGACCCATACATGTGCGTATGTAAAAATGCATGTGCGGCTAACAACTCGATTTGTCAACAGATTCGTAGAGGACCAAAATGCCAGCGTACAGCAGCTTCACTATGTCATTGAATTTATATTTCTGTGCTTTTGCCATTCAGCTGGTATATAGGAAGCAGCAGTCAAACAATATGAATTATAATAAGTGTACTATTGTTCCTGTCACTACGTAATACAGTGGAACCTAGCTGTCTAAGATGGTCACTGTGTTAGGCAGCCACCTCTTTAAAACACCCAGCCTCCCCGGCCCCAATTGCAAATATGTAGGCTAGCACTATAAACCATTGCAATCTGCCTCTGTGGATCAGCCACCAAAGGTGAGTTAGAACTGGCCCACGAGTGGTTACCTTAGACAGGTGTCCTGTATAGTTGATCACTACACTCAAGTTCATTCAACACTGCATATTGCATGAGCCTTAACCACTTCATAACATGACAATTCCTGCCTAACAGAGCCTGCATTGAACGTGGCACTTTATACAACTTGCATGTGTCAATGGATGACTTGTTGTTTTGGCACAAAGTTGTTGCTGTGTGGTCAACTGTCCAATTCTCTTGTACAGGATTACGTCGAGTATAAGCGGTTTGATAAAGAGGCTAAGGAAGCTCAGTTTGGTCAGGTGAGTGTGACATACACATGTGACAGTTAATACATATTGGGATGATTGAAATTAAGACCTATTTTATTAATATTGATCATAATTACATAGTTCATTTATTGAATTAGTTACTAATGAAGACCCATCCACAAGTGTCTGTAGATCAATGCCAAACTGAAAACACAAGGCCAGTAATTGGTTCAAATCATCGCATTACTGTATGTCCATAACAGCCAGTTCTGAATGCCATAATTTTCTGTGCAATTGTTGCTGGGCTAGCTATGTCCCTCCCTGATGGCCAGCTATCATTCAGACATGTGAAATCATAGCTTCGCATATATATAGGCAGGAGGAAGGGAGGCCCTGTATGTGTACTCTATATGCATTCCTCTACTGCCACACTTGACAGTGCTAGTGTTTCTGTGTGTTCATCAACTTACATCCCCATCTGTTAGTCTTGCATGGTACATATTGTCCTTCTTGTGTTGTCTGTTAGGGCCAAAATCCACTGTACGAGAAAGCCTCTGATGAAATTAAGAACCCAATGTATGACCAGTACATGGAGGGGCAAAGTGCCTCGTTCAATGCAGGCTCTGTTCCTGATGAATCAACTCAACTCTGAGTCTTGCAGTGAACCAATGGGATGGATCAGTACCTATACATACTGTAGATAACTTAATAGTTATGCACTAATCATCAACATGTGCAGTTGGGATTTAATGACCAGACTAATAGTACTGTTACATACTCACAGTCATATGCACTGTACATTATAATAGTTATTGTGTGACTATAAATTTAATTTGCATAATTATTATAGGACAGTCCTGCATGTGTAGCTAATTGTGATTAAGTCTGTATGTGAAGGCAAACACAGTAGACTCTATTCAGTTAGCCTCTATTTAGTTAGCCTCTATTTAGTTAGCCTCTATTTAGTTAGCCTCTATTTAGTTAGCTAGGAGGCACATGAGGAGGGCAGTCCAGCTGTCAGCCTCCATATGCATGCCAGGTGTCTTGATTACATGCATGTAATTGGCTGTTATTTGAGCCACACTCTGCATGTGCTGCCTGATGTGCATACAGTACACTTAGTTCTTAACACTGATTGCTATCTAATAGACAAAATTCTTTGCTAAGTGTCCTTATTAATCATGTATCCACACAGCCTTGAGCCTGCATTCACATGAGCACAAACTATAAAGGTACATACACTGCATTGTGCAAGCCTGTACATGCATGTAGGGCTACTCCTCAGCCACTCAGCTCATGCTGCATGCTATGGTTGTGTGAATGTCTACAGTTTGCAAATCTCAGCCATAAGGGGGAGTGTATATAAAGGAGGGCCAATAGCTCCATCTTCATGACCCAGGGCATAAGTACGTGGCTGGGGGCAGTACAGGACAGGATGCAGCCATGGTACACACACGCGCGTGCGTCGGCATAGTACACCCATTATTCTAGCTCATGATCACATATCTCTCACTTTTTAGTATAGTAAAGCATAATAGATTTTATTCATCTCCCGCTGTTATTCAGTACTGGCCGCTATTGAAAATTATAATTAATATCCGGTACCCTAATGCGCGGGGCGGAAGACAGTCCCCCAGCGAGAATGCCAAAGTATACAAATAGGATGCTATACTTCCGGTTAGGATTTCTCGCGAAATGCTGAGTTTATTAAGTTTGGGTACCTATGGAGACATTTACCCATAGATTGCCCTCCCCGTGCACAGCCGACAGATTCTACGTCTAGTTGTGAGAGCTTGAGGATGGCTCGATCACTGACTTACTTCTGCGTCTTTCTTCTGCTCTCCCTACTGTGTGAGTGTACGTAGCTATACGTAGCTTTACAATGAGCTGCTGTAACAGGTTTGTTCACTTTCTGTCTTTCTTGCCCCGCTTCTTCCTTCCACACTGCACAGCTACAAAGGTTGACGGCGCAGCGGAGTGCGCAGACCAATCCAACTGCGCAGCCTGTATCGCCTCGCCCCTCGCCTGCACTTGGTGCTACGCTGCGGTAAGTAGACAATCACATGGAGCATGGAGCATTATCATTGAACCCTTCGTAGTGTGTACTAGGCTGAGTAGAGGTCGACGAGTGGGTTTGTCAGTAGTGTCCAGACTGTGCCAAGCTAGCTGAGCATGTGATGTTGCGTATATTATTATCTATATACTAGCGGACAGACCTGCCCTTCGTGCAGGTCTCTCCGCGTGCTCGGCGTATGCCAGCTGGTCGGACACAGGCTGGTAATGCCATTGCTACTCAGGCCCCAGCTAGTAATGCACTGGCTGGTCATGCATGCTCTGGCAAAGGATAGTCCAGGCTGGCCTGGTGATGTCAGTGTGACCGACCTACCATGTCCATGCAGACTTTCTGCAATATAAAGACATATAATGTACAAAGGAATGCAGCAAAATGTTGGCAGATGTAGGGATGGTGAAAACGTATTCAAAGTCAGCGCATGTTAATGACCTGGGTTTTGTATGGACCGGCCCTCCTCCTTGTTACTACGTTTTTTCCGCCAGGTGGTTTTGCCATACCTTGCAGGTACGCACTGCACCATCCTTACATCTGCCCTTGTTTTTGGAGGAAACAATTTTACACACCCATAAGGGCGGGTCCCTATGTGTGCTCGGCATATGCCAGCTGGTCGGACACAGGCTAGTAATGCCATTGCTACTCAGGCCCCAGCTAGTAATGCACTGGCTAGTCATGCATGCTCTGGCAAAGGATAGTCCAGGCTGGCCTGGTGATGTCAGTGTGACTGACCTACCATGTGTGCATGCAATTTACATGGAAGATCACCGTACACAAACAACGAATAGTTGTAAGAAGCTGATGGTTTCTGTGTGAGACAACCCCCCTTTCCTTTTTCTCAGCTTCGGCATCGCGCTAGCTTGGGTGTAATCCTCGAACCTGCGCGCGAACGCCTAGGATACGGCATACTTTCTTCCAAGATCCAAGATGGCCGACGGTCGGTTCATCCTGGGTTATCGCCGCGCGCTCTTTGGTAGCAGCTTATGTTAGCACGTCTACCACCTTAGATTGATGTGAGGTACAGCGTTCCACGGCTGGGAACGTTTGGGCACGTTTCGTCGACGTTCGCAGGAGGAGTTCGCGAACAACGGTTGGGGTTCTTCTTTTGTATTGGCAGCATAGGAACGTGCGCGGAAAACCGTATATTTTCTCCGTAAATCAAAGATGGCGGACGGTCGTTTGGAGGTTTTCCGCCGCGCACTCCTCGGCAGGGACTTCTTCGCGCACGTCGCCCCCCTTAGATCGAGACCGGGTGTGGCGTCCATAATCTGGGAAAGTTTGGTCTCAATTGGTGGCCGCTCGCGGGAGCACTTCGCGGACAACCGTTCTGCTCATTACCTCTTTATATATATAGATATAAAAGGAACTAGTCAAGGCTGGCCTGGTGATGTCAGTGTGACCGACCTACCATGTCCATGCAGACTTTCTGCAATGTATAATGTACAAAGGAATGCAGCAAAATGTTGGCAGATGTAGGGATGGTGAAAATGTATTCAAAGTCAGCGCATGTTAATGACCTGGGTTTTGTATGGACCGGCCCTCCTCCTTGTTGCATGGACCAACTGCCCCCCCCCCCCCCCCCCCTCTTTGCATGGACCGGCCCTCAATTGGGGTGCATGGGAAGAAATTCAATGGCATGCCCTTAGGCAAGTTACATTTGCTTGCTGCAGCGTGCATTCCAATGGCGGCGGTGCAGGTTCTGACCGGCTGTAACTTGCGCTGGTGGTCTTTTTCTTCAGCCATTGAGCGCATATACTTTCTGGCACATGTGGTGGTGCGAATGGTGCTGGTGCCACTGTAACTTGCACTGGTGGTCTTTTTCTATGACCAACTAGCGCAGATACTCTACTGACACATGTGGTGGTGGCTACTGTAACTTGCACTGGTGGTGCTTTTTCTCTATGACCAACTAGCACAGATACTCTACTGGCACAGGTGGTGGTGGCTGCGATATTGTAACTTGCACTGTGTGGTGGTGGTGGTGGTGTTTTTTCTAGAGCAATGGCGCATATACTGAATGCATGCATTGTACTGGCACCATGTGGTGGTGGTGGTGGTGGTGGTCATTTTCATCTAGGAATGCATGTGGTGGCCGTAATATTGTAACTTGCACTGTGTGGTGGTGGTAGTAGTATGTGGTAGCAGCACCTGATGTGGTGGTCTGTTTCCTTGCAGCTCTAGCGCATAATATTATACTGGTGTGCTCATTGCAACTTCCACCCTGGTGGTGGTGATGGCGGTTGTATTTATCTATGTAGTGGTGTAGTAGCTGGATATTATGGCTGGATAGTTGTGAGCAAGTGTACATGTTGGTGCTGCTCTGCTCCAGCATAGCGGCAAATGCCTACAAATTGGTGTCAAAATGTGATTGTTCAAAACATAGCCTCCATTTTGTGACTAATTAAGCAATACTGCTAATGACATGAGGAAATTGGTCATCTAACTACGTCCACTTAGTATCATGACTTAGCAGGGCTGGGTCAGTAAGATATGCAATGAACCTCATTTTCCTCGGCCATTTTGCAACTAATTAAGAAATCCTGCTAACGACATGAACAGTTGGATTATCTGGCTAGGTCCACCAAGTGTCATGACTGAGCGGGCCGGGCTGGTTGAATACATCATACACCTCACATATGTCAGCCATTTTGAGACTAATTAAGAAATCCCGCTAATAACATAGGAAGGTGGACCACTTGGATGTGTCCACCAAGTTTCACGTCTCAACGAGCCCAGTTGCATTCATATACAAGATACCACTATGCATCAATATAAATGCACCATACATTAAGTGTTATGCTATGAACATTTATATTAGAATTTTGCGGGCTGCTTGTAGAAGAACGAAGGCCTAATTAAAAATTCTGCCTCATTTAAAAGTCTTAAAATCTCCCATACTTCAAAGGCACACCTATCACATGTTCGTGAGGGGTGCCTAACCCCCCGGGAATTATATTATATTATATTATATTATATTATATTATATTACCACACAGTGCAAGTTACAATATCGCAGCCACCACCACCTGTGCCAGTAAAGTATCTGTGCTAGTTGGTCATAGAGAAAAAGACCACCAGTGCAAGTTACAGTAGCCACCACCACATGTGCCAGTAGAGTATCTGCACTAGTTGGTCATAGAAAAAGACCACCAGTGCAAGTTACAGTGGCACCAGCACCATTCGCACCACCACATGTGCCAGAAAGTAAATGCGCTCAATGGCTGAAGAAAAAGACCACCAGCGCAAGTTACAGCTGGTCAGAACCTGCACCGCCACCATTGGAGTGCACGCTGCAGCAAGCAAATGTAAGCTTACCTAAGGGCATGCCATTGAATTGAGGGTGCGTGGGAAGAAATTCAATGGCATGCCCTTAGGCAAGTTACATTTGCTTGCTGCAGCGTGCACTCCAATGGTGGCGGTGCAGGTTCTGACCAGCTGTAACTTGCGCTGGTGGTCTTTTTCTTCAGCCATTGAGCGCATTTACTTTCTGGCACATGTGGTGGTGCGAATGGTACTGGTGCCACTGTAACTTGCACTGGTGGTCTTTTTCTATGACCAACTAGTGCAGATACTCTACTGGCACATGTGGTGGTGGCTACTGTAACTTGCACTGGTGGTCTTTTTCTCTATGACCAACTAGCACAGATACTTTACTGGCACAGGTGGTGGTGGCTGCGATATTGTAACTTGCACTGTGTGGTGGTGGTGGTGGTGTTTTTTCTAGAGCAATGGCACATATACCGAATGCATCCATTGTACTGGCACCATGTGGTGGTGGTGGTGGTCATTTTCATTTAGGAATGCATGTGGTGGCCGTAATATTGTAACTTGCACTGTGTGGTGGTGGTAGTAGTAGTATATAGTAGCAGCGCCTGATGTGGTGGTCTGTTTTCTTGCAGCTCTAGCACATAATATTATACTGGTGTGCTCATTGCAACTTCCACTGTGGTGGTGATGATGGCGGTTGTATTTATCTATGTGGTGGTGAGTAGCTGGATATTGTGGCTGGATAGTTGTGAGCAAGTGTACATGTTGGTGCTGCTCTGCTCCAGCATAGCGGCAAATGCCTACAAATTGGTGTCAAAATGTGATTGTTCAAAACATCGCCTCCATTTTGTGACTAATTAAGCAATACTGCTAATGACATGAGGAAATTGGTCATCTAACTTCATCCACTTAGTATCATGACTTAGCAGGGCTGGGTTGGTAAGATATGCATTGAACCTCATTTTTCTCGGCCATTTCGCAACTAATTAAGAAATCCTGCTAATGACATGAACAGTTGCATTATCTGGCTAGGTCCATCAAGTGTCATGACTGAGCGGGCCGAGCTGGTTGAATACATCATACACATCACATATGTCGGCCATTTTGAGACTAATTAAGAAATCCCACTAATAACATAGGAAGGTGGACCACTTGGATGTGTCCACCAAGTTTCACGTCTCAACGAGCCAAGTTGCATTCATATACAAGATACCACTATGCATCAATATAAATGCACCATACATTAAGTGTTATGCTATGCACATTTATATTAGGATTTGGCGGGCTGCTTGTAGAAGAACGAAGACCTAATTAAAAATTCTGCCTCATTTAAAAGTCTTAAAATCTCCCATACTTCAAAGGCACACCTATCACATGTTCGTGAGGGGTGCCTAACCCCCCGGGAATTATATTATATTATATTATATTATATTAGACCACCAGTGCAAGTTACAGCTGGTCAGAACCTGCACCGCCGCCATTGGAGTGCACGCTGCAGCAAGCAAATGTAAGCTTGCCTAAGGGCATGCCATTGAATTGAGGGTGCATGGAAAGAAATTCAATGGCATGCCCTTAGGCAAGTTACATTTGCTTGCTGCAGCGTGCACTCCAATGGCGGCGGTGCAGGTTCTGACCAGCTGTAACTTGCACTGGTGGTCTTTTTCTTCAGCCATTGAGCGCATTTACTTTCTGGCACATGTGGTGGTGCGAATGGTGCTGGTGCAACTGTAACTTGCACTGGTGGTCTTTTTCTATGACCAACTAGCGCAGATACTCTACTGACACATGTGGTGGTGGCTACTGTAACTTGCACTGGTGGTGCTTTTTTCTATGACCAACTGGCGCAGATACTCTACTGGCACAGGTGGTGGTGGCTGCGATATTGCAACTTGCACTGTGTGGTGGTGGTGGTGGTGTTTTTTTCTAGAGCAATGGCGCATACTTTGTACTGGCTCCATGTGGTGGTGGTGGTGGTGGTCATTTTCATCTAGGAATGCATGTGGTGGCCGTAATATTGTAACTTGCACTGTGTGGTGGTGGTAGTAGTATGTGGTAGCAGCACCTGATGTGGTGGTCTGTTTCCTTGCAGCTCTAGCGCATAATATTATACTGGTGTGCTCATTGCAACTTCCACTGTGGTGGTGGTGATGGCGGTTGTATTTTATCTATGTGGTGGTGTAGTAGCTGGATATTGTGGCTGGATAGTTGTGAGCAAGTGTACATGTTGGTGCTGCTCCGCTCCAGCAAAGCGGCAAATGCCTACAAATTGGTGTCAAAATGTGATTGTTCAAAACATCGCCTCCATTTTGTGACTAATTAAGCAATACTGCTAATGACATGAGGAAATTGGTCATCTAACTACATCCACTTAGTATCATGACTTAGCAGGGCTGGGTCGGTAAGATATGCAATGAACCTCATTTTTCTCGGCCATTTTGCAACTAATTAAGAAATCCTGCTAATGACATGAACAGTTGGATTATCTGGCTAGGTCCATCAAGTGTCATGACTGAGCGGGCCGGGCTGGTTGAATACATCATACACCTCACATATGTCGGCCATTTTGAGACTAATTAAGAAATCCCGCTAATAACATAGGAAGGTGGACCATTTGGATGTGTCCACCAAGTTTCACGTCTCAACGAGCCCAATTGCATTCATATACAAGATACCACTATGCATCAATATAAATGCACCATACATTAAGTGTTATGCTATGCACATTTATATTAGGATTTTGTGGGCTGCTTGTAGAAGAACGAAGACCTAATTAAAAATTCTGCCTCATTTAAAAGTCTTAAAATCTCCCATACTTCAAAGGCACACCTATCACATGTTCGTGAGGGGTGCCTAACCCCCCGGGAATTATATTATATTATATTATATTATATTATATTATATTATATTATATTATATTATATTACCACCACCACCACCACATGGTGCCAGTACAATGCATGCATTCAGTATATGCGCCATTGCTCTAGAAAAAACACCACCATCACCACCACACAGTGCAAGTTACAATATCGCAGCCACCACCACCTGTGCCAGTAGAGTATCTGTGCTAGTTGGTCATAGAAAAAGACCACCACCAGTGCAAGTTACAGTAGCCACCACCACATGTGTCAGTAGAGTATCTGCGCTAGCTGGTCATGGAAAAAGACCACCAGTGCAAGTTACAGTAGCCACCACCACATGTGCCAGTAGAATATCTGCGCTAGTTGGTAATTGAAAAAGACCACCAGTGCAAGTTACAGTGGCTCCGGGCCAGCACATGCAAGTTACAGCTGGTCAGAACCTGCACTGCTGCCATTGTAATGCACACTGCAGCAAGCAATTGTAAGCTTGCCTAAGGGCATGCCATTGAATTGAGGGTGCATGGGAAGAAATTCAATGGCATGCCCTTAGGCAAGTTACAATTGCTTGCTGCAGTGTGCATTACAATGGCAGCAGTGCAGGTTCTGACCAGCTGTAACTTGCATGTGCTGGCCCGGAGCCACTGTAACTTGCACTGGTGGTCTTTTTCAATTACCAACTAGCGCAGATATTCTACTGGCACATGTGGTGGTGGCTACTGTAACTTGCACTGGTGGTCTTTTTCCATGACCAGCTAGCGCAGATACTCTACTGACACATGTGGTGGTGGCTACTGTAACTTGCACTGGTGGTGGTCTTTTTCTATGACCAACTAGCACAGATACTCTACTGGCACAGGTGGTGGTGGCTGCGATATTGTAACTTGCACTGTGTGGTGGTGATGGTGGTGTTTTTTCTAGAGCAATGGCGCATATACTGAATGCATGCATTGTACTGGCACCATGTGGTGGTGGTGGTGGTGGTGGTGGTCATTTTCATCTAGGAATGCATGTGGTGGCTGTAATATTGTAACTTGCACTGTGTGGTGGTGGTGGTAGTAGTATGTGGTAGCAGCACCTGATGTGGTGGTCTGTTTCCTTGCAGCTCTGGCACATAATATTATACTGGTGTGCTCATTGCAACTTCCGCTGTGGTGGTGATGATGGCGGTTGTATTTATCTATGTGGTGGTAAGTAGCTGGATATTGTGGCTGGATAGTTGTGAGCAAGTGTACATGTTGGTGCTGCTCTGCTCCAGCATAGCGGCAAATGCCTACAAATTGGTGTCAAAATGTGATTGTTCAAAACATCGCCTCCATTTTGTGACTAATTAAGCAATACTGCTAATGACATGAGGAAATTGGTCATCTAACTTCATCCACTTAGTATCATGACTTAGCAGGGCTGGGTCGTTAAGATATGCAATGAACCTCATTTGTCTCGGCCATTTTGCAACTAATTAAGAAATCCTGCTAATGACATGAACAGTCGGATTATCTGGCTAGGTCCATTAAGTGTCATGACTGAGCGGGCCGGGCTGGTTGAATACATCATACACCTCACATATGTCGGCCATTTTGAGACTAATTAAGAAATCCCGCTAATAACATAGGAAGGTGGACCACTTGGATGTGTCCACCAAGTTTCACGTCTCAACGAGCCCAGTTGCATTCATATACAAGATACCACTATGCATCAATATAAATGCACCATACATTAAGTGTTATGCTATGAACATTTATATTAGGATTTTGCGGGCTGCTTGTAGAAGAACGAAGACCTAATTAAAAATTCTGCCTCATTTAAAAGTGTTAAAATCTCCCATACTTCAAAGGCACACCTATCACATGTTCGTGAGGGGTGCCTAACCCCCCGGGAATTATATTATATTATATTATATTATATTATATTATATTATATTATATTATATTATATTATATTATATTACCACCACCTCTGCCAGTAGAGTATCTGTGCTAGTTGGTCATAGAAAAAGAGCACCACCAGTGCAAGTTACAGTAGCCACCACCACATGTGTCAGTAGAGTGTCTGCGCTAGCTTGTCATGGAAAAAGAACACCAGTGCAAGTTACAGTAGCCACCACCACATGTGCCAGTAGAATATCTGCGCTAGTTGGTAATTGAAAAAGACCACCAGTGCAAGTTACAGTGGCTCCGGGCCAGCACATGCAAGTTACAGCTGGTCAGAACCTGCACCGCTGCCATTGTAATGCACGCTGCAGCAAGCAATTGTAAGCTTGCCTAAGGGCATGCCATTGAATTGAGGGTGCATGGGAAGAAATTCAATGGCATGCCCTTAGGCAAGTTACAATTGCTTGCTGCAGCGTGCATTACAATGGCAGCGGTGCAGGTTCTGACCAGCTGTAACTTGCATGTGCTGGCCCGGAGCCACTGTAACTTGCACTGGTGGTCTTTTTCAATTACCAACTAGCGCAGATATTCTACTGGCACATGTGGTGGTGGCTACTGTAACTTGCACTGGTGTTCTTTTTCCATGACAAGCTAGCGCAGACACTCTACTGACACATGTGGTGGTGGCTACTGTAACTTGCACTGGTGGTGCTCTTTTTCTATGACCAACTAGCACAGATACTCTACTGGCAGAGGTGGTGGTGGCTGCGATATTGTAACTTGCACTGTGTGGTGGTGGTGGTGGTGGTGTTTTTTCTAGAGCAATGGCGCATATACTGAATGTATGCATTGTAATTTGCACTGAGTGGCGGTGGTGGTGGCAGTCATTTCCATCTAGGAATGCATGTGGTGGCCATAATATTGTAACTTACACTGTGTGGTGGTGTTAGTAGTATGTGGTAGCAGCGCCTGATGTGGTGGTCTGTTTTCTTGCAGCTCTAGCACATAATATGCTACTCATTGCAACTTCCACTGTGGTGGTGGTGATGGCAGTTGTATTTATCTATGTGGTGGTGTAGTAGCTGGATATTGTGGCTGGATAGTTGTGAGAAAGTGTACATGTTGGTGCTGCTCCGCTCCAGCATAGCGGCAAATGCCTACAAATTGGTGTCAAAATGTGATTTTCAAAACATCGCCTCTATTTTGTGACTAATTAAGCAATACTGCTAATGACATGAGGAAATTGGTCATCTGACTACATCCACTTAGTATCATGACTTAGCAGGGCTGGATCGGTAAGACATGCAATGAACCTCATTTTTCTCGGCGATTTTGCAACTAATTAAGAAATCCTGCTAATGACATGAACAGTTGCATTATCTGGCTAGGTCCATCAAGTGTCATGACTGAGCGGGCCGGGCTGGTTGAATACATCATACACATCACATATGTCGGCCATTTTGAGACTAATTAAGAAATCCCGCTAATAACATAGGAAGGTGGACCACTTGGATCTGTCCACCAAGTTTCACGTCTCAACGAGCCCAGTTGCATTCATATACAAGATACCACTATGCATCAATATAAATGCACCATACATTAAGTGTTATGCTATGCACATTTATATTAGGATTTAGCGGGCTGCTTGTAGAAGAACGAAGACCTAATTAAAAATTCTGCCTCATTTAAAAGTCTTAAAATCTCCCATACTTCAAAGGCACACCTATCACATGTTCGTGAGGGGTGCCTAACCCCCCGGGAATTATATTATATTATATTATATTATATTATATTATATTATATTATATTATATTATATTATATTATTTACTTTAGATTAGTGGTGTATATTGTAACTTGCACTGTATATATTATATTATATTATATTATTTACTTTAGATTAGTGGTGTATATTGTAACTTGCACTGTATATATTATATTATATTATATTACCACATGTGCCAGTAGAGTATCTGCACTAGTTGGTCATAGAAAAAGACCACCAGTGCAAGTTACAGTGGCACCAGCACCATTCGCACCACCACATGTGCCAGAAAGTGAATGCGCTCAATGGCTGAAGAAAAAGACCACCAGCGCAAGTTACAGCTGGTCAGAACCTGCACCGCCGCCATTGGAGTGCACGCTGCAGCAAGCAAATGTAAGCTTACCTAAGGGCATGCCATTGAATTGGGGTGCATGGGAAGAAATTCAATGGCATGCCCTTAGGCAAGTTACAATTGCTTGCTGCAGCGTGCACTCCAATGGCGGCGGTGCAGGTTCTGACCAGCTGTAACTTGCGCTGGTGGTCTTTTTCTTCAGCCATTGAGCGCATTCACTTTCTGGCACATGTGGTGGTGCAAATGGTGCTGGTGCCACTGTAACTTGCACTGGTGGTCTTTTTCTATGACCAACTAGTGCAGATACTCTACTGGCACATGTGGTGGTGGCTACTGTAACTTGCACTGGTGGTCTTTTTCTCTATGACCAACTAGCACAGATACTTTACTGGCACAGGTGGTGGTGGCTGCGATATTGTAACTTGCACTGTGTGGTGGTGGTGGCGGTGTTTTTTCTAGAGCAATGGCACATATACTGAATGCATCCATTGTACTGGCACCATGTGGTGGTGGTGGTGGTCATTTTCATTTAGGAATGCATGTGGTGGCCATAATATTGTAACTTGCACTGTGTGGTGGTGGTAGTAGTAGTATATAGTAGCAGCGCCTGATGTGGTGGTCTGTTTTCTTGCAGCTCTAGCACATAATATTATACTGGTGTGCTCATTGCAACTTCCACTGTGGTGGTGGTGATGGCGGTTGTATTTATCTATGTGGTGGTGTAGTAGCTGGATATTGTGGCTGGATAGTTGTGAGCAAGTGTACATGTTGGTGCTGCTCTGCTCCAGCATAGCGGCAAATGCCTACAAATTGGTTTCAAAATGTGATTGTTCAAAACATCGCCTCCATTTTGTGACTAATTAAGCAATACTGCTAATGACATGAGGAAATTGGTCATCTAACTTCATCCACTTAGTATCATGACTTAGCAGGGCTGGGTTGGTAAGATATGCAATGAACCTCATTTTTCTCGGCCATTTTGCCACTAATTAAGAAATCCTGCTAATGACATGAACAGTTGCATTATCTGGCTAGGTCCATCAAGTGTCATGACTGAGCGGGCCGGGCTGGTTGAATACATCATACACATCACATATGTCGGCCATTTTGAGACTAATTAAGAAATCCCGCTAATAACATAGGAAGGTGGACCACTTGGATGTGTCCACCAAGTTTCACGTCTCAACGAGCCAAGTTGCATTCATATACAAGATACCACTATGCATCAATATAAATGCACCATACATTAAGTGTTATGCTATGCACATTTATATTAGGATTTGGCGGGCTGCTTGTAGAAGAACGAAGACCTAATTAAAAATTCTGCCTCATTTAAAAGTCTTAAAATCTCCCATACTTCAAAGGCACACCTATCACATGTTCGTGAGGGGTGCCTAACCCCCCGGGAATTATATTATATTATATTATATTATATTATATTATATTAGCACCATTCGCACCACCACATGTGCCAGAAAGTAAATGCGCTCAATGGCTGAAGAAAAAGACCACCAGCGCAAGTTACAGCTGGTCAGAACCTGCACCGCCACCATTGGAGTGCACGCTGCAGCAAGCAAATGTAAGCTTACCTAAGGGCATGCCATTGAATTGAGGGTGCGTGGGAAGAAATTCAATGGCATGCCCTTAGGCAAGTTACATTTGCTTGCTGCAGCGTGCACTCCAATGGTGGCGGTGCAGGTTCTGACCAGCTGTAACTTGCGCTGGTGGTCTTTTTCTTCAGCCATTGAGCGCATTTACTTTCTGGCACATGTGGTGGTGCGAATGGTGCTGGTGCCACTGTAACTTGCACTGGAGGTCTTTTTCTATGACCAACTAGTGCAGATACTCTACTGGCACATGTGGTGGTGGCTACTGTAACTTGCACTGGTGGTCTTTTTCTCTATGACCAACTAGCACAGATACTTTACTGGCACAGGTGGTGGTGGCTGCGATATTGTAACTTGCACTGTGTGGTGGTGGTGGTGGTGTTTTTTCTAGAGCAATGGCACATATACTGAATGCATACATTGTACTGGCACCATGTGGTGGTAGTGGTGGTCATTTTCATTTAGGAATGCATGTGGTGGCCGTAATATTGTAACTTGCACTGTGTGGTGGTGGTAGTAGTAGTATATAGTAGCAGCGCCTGATGTGGTGGTCTGTTTTCTTGCAGCTCTAGCACATAATATTATACTGGTGTGCTCATTGCAACTTCCACTGTGGTGGTGGTGATGGCGGTTGTATTTATCTATGTGGTGGTGTAGTAGCTGGATATTGTGGCTGGATAGTTGTGAGCAAGTGTACATGTTGGTGCTGCTCTGCTCCAGCATAGCGGCAAATGCCTACAAATTGGTGTCAAAATGTGATTGTTCAAAACATCGCCTCCATTTTGTGACTAATTAAGCAATACTGCTAATGACATGAGGAAATTGGTCATCTAACTTCATCCACTTAGTATCATGACTTAGCAGGGCTGGGTTGGTAAGATATGCAATGAACCGCATTTTTCTCGGCCATTTTGCCACTAATTAAGAAATCCTGCTAATGACATGAACAGTTGCATTATCTGGCTAGGTCCATCAAGTGTCATGACTGAGCGGGCCGGGCTGGTTGAATACATCATACACATCACATATGTCGGCCATTTTGAGACTAATTAAAAAATCCCACTAATAACATAGGAAGGTGGACCACTTGGATGTGTCCACCAAGTTTCACGTCTCAACGAGCCAAGTTGCATTCATATACAAGATACCACTATGCATCACATGTTCGTGAGGGGTGCCTAACCCCCCGGGAATTATATTATATTATATTATATTATATTATATTATATTATATTATATTATATTATATTATATTATATTATATTATATTATATTATATTATATTATATTATTTACTTTAGATTAGTGGTGTATATTGTAACTTGCACTGTATATATTATATTATATTATATTATATTATATTATATTATATTATTTACTTTAGATTAGTGGTGTATATTGTAACTTGCACTGTATCCACCACCACCTGTGCCAGTAGAGTATCTGCGCTAGTTGGTCATAGAAAAAGACCACCAGTGCAAGTTACAGTGGCTCCAGGCCAGCACATGCACGCACCATTCGCACCACCACATGTGCCAGAAAGTGAATGCGCTCAATGGCTGAAGAAAAAGACCACCAGCGCAAGTTACAGCCGGGCAGTACCTGCACCGCCGCCATTGGAGTGCACGCTGCAGCAAGCAAATGTAAGCTTGCCTAAGGGCATGCCATTGAATTGAGAGTGCATGGGAAGAAATTCAATGGCATGCCCTTAGGCAAGTTACAATTGCTTGCTGCAGCGTGCACTCCAATGGTGGCGGTGCAGGTTCTGACCAGCTGTAACTTGCGCTGGTGGTCTTTTTCTTCAGCCATTGAGCGCATTCACTTTCTGGCACATGTGGTGGTGCGAATGGTGCGTGCATGTGCTGGCCTGGAGCCACTGTAACTTGCACTGGTGGTCTTTTTCTATGACCAACTAGCGCAGATACTCTACTGGCACAGGTGGTGGTGGCTACTGTAACTTGCACTGGTGGTCTTTTTCTATGACCAACTGTCGCAGATACTCTACTGGCACAGGTGGTGGTGGCTGTGATATTGTAACTTGCACTGTGTGGTGGTGGTGGTGGTGGTGTTTTTTTCTAGAGCAATGCTGCATATACTGAATGTATGCATTGTAATTTGCACTGAGTGGCGGTGGTGGTGGCAGTCATTTCCATCTAGGAATGCATGTGGTGGCCGTAATATTGTAACTTGCACTGTGTGGTGGTGGTAGTAGTATGTGGTAGCAGCGCCTGATGTGGTGGTCTGTTTTCTTGCAGCTCTAGCACATAATATGCTACTCATTGCAACTTCCACTGTGCATGGTGGTGGTGATGGTGGTTGTATTTATCTATATATGTGGTGGTATAGTAGCTGGATATTGTGGCTGAATAGTTGTGAGCATGTGTATATGTGGGTGCTGCTCTGCTCCAGCATAGCGGCAAATGCCTACAAATTGGTGTCAAAATGTGATTGTTCAAAAGTTCGCCTCCATTTTGTGACTAATTAAGCAATCCTGCTAATGACATGAGCAAATGGACCATCTAACTATGTCCACTTAGTATCACTACTTAGCAGGGCTGGGTTGGTGGGATATGCAATGAACTTCACTTTTCTCGGCCATTTTGCGACTAATTAAGAAATCCTGTTAATGACATGAACAGTCGGATTATCTGGCTAGGTTCACAAAGTGTCATGACTGAGCGGGCCTGGCTGGTTGTATAAATCATACACCTCACATATGTCGGCCATTTTGAGACTAATTAAGAAATCCCGCTAATAACATAGGAAGGTGGACCACTTGGACGTGTCCACCAAGTTTCATGTCTCAACGAGCCGAGTTGCATTAATATACAAGATACCACTATGCATCAATATAATTGCACCATACATTAAGTGTTCTCCTATGTGCATTTATATAAGAATTTTGCGGGCTGCTTGTAGAAGAACGAAGACCTAATTAAAAATTCCGTCTCATTTAAAAGTCTTAAAATCTTCCATACTTCAAAGCCATACCCAGCACATGTTCATGAGGGCTGCCAAACCACCCGGGAATTATATTATATTATATTATATTATATTATATTATATTATATTATATACTATCAGTGACAATTAACTGGTGGATTACTGTTATAAATAAGTCAGAATGTTGAAAATTGGAGAACAACAAGATGAGGTAAATGAGGGACTTCCTAACCATATCCTAATAAATAAGCAAAATTTAAGCCTATAAGTCAAACATAAAGCATATGTGACATTAATTAAACAATCATACTGATCAAATTAAATCAAATGAAATCAATCAAATCAACTCAATTAAATCAATCAATCAATCAATGCTTAGGGAGCTAGTCCCCAAGACGGAAGCTGCGTTGCCCCTTTGGACGGCCACAGATAGCCTCTGGAGGAGGTAGGCAAACGAACTCTCCTCACCCGTCGCTTGTCTGAGGCGGTTGCCAAGGTCCCTCAGGAACTCCAGGGTCAGCGGGCCACAAGCACCTGAGGTCTCGATGGCAACTGGGGTGAAGAAGTAAGCTGGGCCCAGACAGCTGTACTTGGACTTCTTCTTGCTCTCTGCTGCTGCTGCCACTGCTCCTGCTTCATTGGTGGCACTTAAGAGATACGAAGGGGCAAAGGTGTCTGGGCTGGTAGCATCCCAAACCAGATGCTTCCCGCTCTTCCAAGGGACCACAGTGACCCCATCAGGACGTTTTCCGTCTGCCCGTTCCAAGCCTGATGGCTCAAGTCGTGAGGGGACATTAGCCGCAGACAGTGATCTGTGTATAACATCATTTAATGCTGCATGGCGGTAGTGACGTCCCTGGCTTCTTCGACAGCTGAGGCCGTGCGTTGACAGGGCATCGACCTCTGCACCACAGTGAAGGCAAGTGTGGGGGCTGCACAAAGGGGTTCCCAGGCGTAGACCAATTGCAATCCTGACTGTCTGGTCTTCCATGCGTAGGCCAAGGGGAGAGATTGGCAAAGCTTCCAACCAGGCTCCTGACTCTCTAGTTGAACATGCAAGCAAGCGGGCTCGGGCAGTGGGGCTGGGTGCTGTCTGCAGGAGGCTGTCAGCAACTGAAACCACTACGATGCTGTCCCATGACCTCTGATGTAGCCTGGCTTCTCCTTCTGGTGGTGGAAGGCTGTGACCCTTTGACCAGCAGGCCTCATGTCATGGCCCTTAAGATGCTCTTGTCTGACACAGAAATGGGGTGTGGCCAAACATCCTCCTGCAGAAGGGGGTAGACTGAGTCAGGGTGGGGTGGGGGGTGCTTGTCCTGGAGAGCAGTAAAGGTGGTGTTATCTAGGGGTGCTAGTGTCTCCTCTGAGCTAGCGATTCTGACCGCTCCTTTGAAATCCCCCTCCTCTAGTTTCGCTGAGACTCGGGCTGCCAAGGACCTAAGCGGATCCTTAGAAAGGTACTGGCCTCTGTTAGGTCGGGGGTCGGCTGTGGCATCTGGTGGGTCTGTCTCCGCTTCGATCTGCCTGTTAACAAGAGTAGCTAACGAGCCGCCTTGGGCTCCCCTTCGTGGCAACCTTAAACAACGAGAACTGAAGCGGGATAAACGATCCCACGAGGTGTGATCGTTTCTGGCTACAACCGCTTCGAGGATGGACGCCAACTTCCTGCCCGCCGGCAGCCTTGAGGCCTTGGGAATCCTCTTGAGGATCTTCACGGCAGGTCTGGGAAAGGAGACCGCTGGGGATGTAACTTGGGTGGCCGTGGGAGACTCTGGATGGGCGGTGGGCGCCACGGCCGAAGGTGGATTAGGAACGTGGCTAGCTGGCGGATGGCGAGATCCTGGGCAACGTGCTCGCACCGGGCCATGCTGTCTGATCAATCCAGCTGAGGTGACTGAGATTGGGCGAAGGCAGATAGAACAGGATGACCTAGGAACCGCATCCAAGCTCGCGCCAATCACCCGCGCGGCCATCTTGTATCACATTCGTGATATTCACATTCCCATTCACATTCACATTCCCTTCGTGCAGGTCTCTCCGCGTGCTCGGCGTATGCCAGCTGGTCGGACACAGGCTGGTAATGCCATTGCTACTCAGGCCCCAGCTAGTAATGCACTGGCTGGTCATGCATGCTCTGGCAAAGGATAGTCCAGGCTGGCCTGGTGATGTCAGTGTGACCGACCTACCATGTCCATGCAGACTTTCTGCAATATAAAGACATATAATGTACAAAGGAATGCAGCAAAATGTTGGCAGATGTAGGGATGGTGAAAACGTATTCAAAGTCAGCGCATGTTAATGACCTGGGTTTTGTATGGACCGGCCCTCCTCCTTGTTACTACGTTTTTTCCGCCAGGTGGTTTTGCCATACCTTGCAGGTACGCACTGCACCATCCTTACATCTGCCCTTGTTTTTGGAGGAAACAATTTTACACACCCATAAGGGCGGGTCCCTATGTGTGCTCGGCATATGCCAGCTGGTCGGACACAGGCTAGTAATGCCATTGCTACTCAGGCCCCAGCTAGTAATGCACTGGCTAGTCATGCATGCTCTGGCAAAGGATAGTCCAGGCTGGCCTGGTGATGTCAGTGTGACTGACCTACCATGTGTGCATGCAATTTACATGGAAGATCACCGTACACAAACAACGAATAGTTGTAAGAAGCTGATGGTTTCTGTGTGAGACAACCCCCCTTTCCTTTTTCTCAGCTTCGGCATCGCGCTAGCTTGGGTGTAATCCTCGAACCTGCGCGCGAACGCCTAGGATACGGCATACTTTCTTCCAAGATCCAAGATGGCCGACGGTCGGTTCATCCTGGGTTATCGCCGCGCGCTCTTTGGTAGCAGCTTATGTTAGCACGTCTACCACCTTAGATTGATGTGGGGTACAGCGTTCCACGGCTGGGAACGTTTGGGCACGTTTCGTCGACGTTCGCAGGAGGAGTTCGCGAACAACGGTTGGGGTTCTTCTTTTGTATTGGCAGCATAGGAACGTGCGCGGAAAACCGTATATTTTCTCCGTAAATCAAAGATGGCGGACGGTCGTTTGGAGGTTTTCCGCCGCGCACTCCTCGGCAGGGACTTCTTCGCGCACGTCGCCCCCCTTAGATCGAGACCGGGTGTGGCGTCCATAATCTGGGAAAGTTTGGTCTCAATTGGTGGCCGCTCGCGGGAGCACTTCGCGGACAACCGTTCTGCTCATTACCTCTATACAGTGCAAGTTACAATATACACCACTAATCTAAAGTAAATAATATAATATAATATAATATAATATAATATAATATAATATAATATAATATATACAGTGCAAGTTACAATATACACCACTAATCTAAAGTAAATAATATAATATAATATAATATAATATAATATAATATAATATAATATAATATAATATAATATAATTCCAGGGGGGTTAGGCACCCCTCACGAACATGTGATAGGTGTGCCTTTGAAGTATGGGAGATTTTAAGACTTTTAAATGAGGCAGAATTTTTAATTAGGCCTTCGTTCTTCTACAAGCAGCCCGCAAAATCCTAATATAAATGTGCATAGCATAACACTTAATGTATGGTGCATTTATATTGATGCATAGTGGTATCTTGTATATGAATGCAACTGGGCTCGTTGAGACGTGAAACTTGGTGGACACATCCAAGTGGTCCACCTTCCTATGTTATTAGCGGGATTTCTTAATTAGTCTCAAAATGGCCGACATATGTGATGTGTATGATGTATTCAACCAGCCCAGTCTGCTCAGTCATGACACTTGATGGACCTAGGCAGATAATGCAACTGTTCATGTCATTAGCAGGATTTCTTAATTAGTTGCGAAATGGCCGAGAAAAATGAGGTTCAGTGCATATCTTAACGACCCAGCCCTGCTAAGTCATGATACTAAGTGGATGAAGTTAGATGACCAATTTCCTCATGTCATTAGCAGTATTGCTTAATTAGTCACAAAATGGAGGCGATGTTTTGAACAATCACATTTTGACACCAATTTGTAGGCATTTGCCGCTATGCTGGAGCAGAGCAGCACCAACATGTACACTTGCTCACAACTATCCAGCCACAATATCCAGCTACTCACCACCACATAGATAAATACAACCGCCATCATCACCACCACAGCGGAAGTTGCAATGAGCACACCAGTATAATATTATGTGCCAGAGCTGCAAGGAAACAGACCACCACATCAGGTGCTGCTACCACATACTACTACCACCACCACCACACAGTGCAAGTTACAATATTACAGCCACCACATGCATGCCTAGATGAAAATGACCACCACCACCACCACCACCACCACATGGTGCCAGTACAATGCATGCATTCAGTATATGCGCCATTGCTCTAGAATAAACACCACCACCACCACCACACAGTGCAAGTTACAATATCGCAGCCACCGCCACCTGTGCCAGTAGAGTATCTGTGCTAGTTGGTCATAGAAAAAGACCACCACCAGTGCAAGTTACAGTAGCCACCACCACATGTGCCAGTAGAGTATCTGCGCTAGCTGGTCATGGAAAAAGAACACCAGTGCAAGTTACAGTAGCCACCACCACATGTGCCAGTAGAGTATCTGCGCTAGTTGGTCATTGAAAAAGACCACCAGTGCAAGTTACAGTGGCTCCGGGCCAGCACATGCAAGTTACAGCTGGTCAGAACCTGCACTGCTGCCATTGTAATGCACGCTGCAGCAAGCAATTGTAACTTGCCTAAGGGCATGCCATTGAATTTCTTCCCATGCTCTCAATTCAATGGCATGCCCTTAGGCAAGCTTACAATTGCTTGCTGCAGCGTGCATTACAATGGCAGCAGTGCAGGTTCTGACCAGCTGTAACTTGCATGTGCTGGCCCGGAGCCACTGTAACTTGCACTGGTGGTCTTTTTCAATGACCAACTAGCGCAGATACTCTACTGGCACATGTGGTGGTGGCTACTGTAACTTGCACTGGTGTTCTTTTTCCATGACCAGCTAGCGCAGATACTCTACTGGCACATGTGGTGGTGGCTACTGTAACTTGCACTGGTGGTGGTCTTTTTCTATGACCAACTAGCACAGATACTCTACTGGCACAGGTGGCGGTGGCTGCGATATTGTAACTTGCACTGTGTGGTGGTGGTGGTGGTGTTTATTCTAGAGCAATGGCGCATATACTGAATGCATGCATTGTACTGGCACCATGTGGTGGTGGTGGTGGTGGTGGTGGTCATTTTCATCTAGGCATGCATGTGGTGGCTGTAATATTGTAACTTGCACTGTGTGGTGGTGGTGGTAGTAGTATGTGGTAGCAGCACCTGATGTGGTGGTCTGTTTCCTTGCAGCTCTGGCACATAATATTATACTGGTGTGCTCATTGCAACTTCCGCTGTGGTGGTGATGATGGCGGTTGTATTTATCTATGTGGTGGTGAGTAGCTGGATATTGTGGCTGGATAGTTGTGAGCAAGTGTACATGTTGGTGCTGCTCTGCTCCAGCATAGCGGCAAATGCCTACAAATTGGTGTCAAAATGTGATTGTTCAAAACATCGCCTCCATTTTGTGACTAATTAAGCAATACTGCTAATGACATGAGGAAATTGGTCATATAATATAATATAATATAATATAATATAATATAATATAATATAATATAATTCCCGGGGGGTTAGGCACCCCTCACGAACATGTGATAGGTGTGCCTTTGAAGTATGGGAGATTTTAAGACTTTTAAATGAGGCAGAATTTTTAATTAGATCTTCGTTCTTCTACAAGCAGCCCGCCAAATCCTAATATAAATGTTCATAGCATAACACTTAATGTATGGTGCATTTATATTGATGCATAGTGGTATCTTGTATATGAATGCAACTGGGCTCGTTGAGACGTGAAACTTGGTGGACACATCCAAGTGGTCCACCTTCCTATGTTATTAGCGGGATTTCTTAATTAGTCTCAAAATGGCTGACATATGTGAGGTGTATGATGTATTCAACCAGCCCGGCCTGCTCAGTCATGACACTTGGTGGACCTAGCCAGATTAGCCAACTGTTCATGTCATTAGCAGGATTTCTTAATTAGTTGCAAAATGGCCGAGAAAAGTGAGGTTCATTGCATATCTTACCGACCCAGCCCTGCTAAGTCATGATACTAAGTGGACGTAGTTAGATGACCAATTTCCTCATGTCATTAGCAGTATTGCTTAATTAGTCACAAAATGGAGGCGATGTTTTGAACAATCACATTTTGACACCAATTTGTAGGCATTTGCCGCTATGCTGGAGCAGAGCAGCACCCACATATACACTTGCTCACAACTATTCAGCCACAATATCCAGCTACTGCACCACCACATACATAAATACAACCGCCATCACCACCACCACAGTGGAAGTTGCAATGAGCACACCAATATAATATTATGTGCTAGAGCTGCAAGAAAACAGACCACCACATCAGGCGCTCCTACCACATACTACTACCACCACCACCACACAGTGCAAGTTACAATATTACGGCCACCACATGCATTCCTAGATGAAAATGATCACCACCACTGCCACCACATGGTGCCAGTACAATGCATACATTCAGTATATCTGCCATTGCTCTAGAAAAAACACCACCGCCACCACCACACAGTGCAAGTTACAATATCGCAGCCACCACCACCTGTGCCAGTAGAGTATCTGTGCTAGTTGGTCATAGAAAAAAAGCACCACCAGTGCAAGTTACAGTAGCCACCACCACATGTGTCAGTAGAGTATCTGCACTAGTTGGTCATAGAAAATGACCACCAGTGCAAGTTACAGTTGCACCAGCACCATTCGCACCACCACATGTGCCAGAAAGTAAATGCGCTCAATGGCTGAAGAAAAAGACCACCAGCGCAAGTTACAGCCGGTCAGAACCTGCACCGCCGCCATTGGAGTGCACGCTGCAGCAAGCAATTGTAACTTGCCTAAGGGCATGCCATTGAATTTCTTTACATGCACCCCAATTCAATGGCATGCCCTTAGGCAAGCTTACATTTGCTTGCTGCAGCGTGCACTCCAATGGCGGCGGTGCAGGTTCTGACCGGCTGTAACTTGCGCTGGTGGTCTTTTTCTTCAGCCATTGAGCGCATTTACTTTCTGGCACATGTGGTGGTGCGAATGGTGCTGGTGCAACTGTAACTTGCACTGGTGGTCATTTTCTATGACCAACTAGTGCAGATACTCTACTGACACATGTGGTGGTGGCTACTGTAACTTGCACTGGTGGTGCTTTTTTTCTATGACCAACTAGCACAGATACTCTACTGGCACAGGTGGTGGTGGCTGCGATATTGTAACTTGCACTGTGTGGTGGTGGCTTATATATATAGATTATTTACTTTAGATTAGTGGTGTATATTGTAACTTGCACTGTATAGAAGGAGTTGAGCAGAACGGTTGTTCGCGAACTCCTCCCGCGAGCAACGGCGCATGGACACCAAACTTTCCCAGATTACGGACGCTACACCCGGTCTCGATCTTGCTACCGATCGATGTCGATCGATGTCGATCTTGCCGGTCTTGCTACCATCCCTTATCTATTTCTCCGCCTGCATATTGTTATGCAATTGCGAGTGTGCAATAACAAGCTAAAGGGCTGCTACACACGACTAAAATTGCATGCCTATTCCAACTATGCATCTTCCCATGTACACACACCAAGGTGCATGCATACATCCATGTACATGACAAAAGTGCTGATGAGGAATTCGAAAGGTTGTACAGCTATATAGCAATTGCAGAATCTGGTACACTGTGGCGCATGCTTTGCCAGAACCCAATTACGATTAGGATACTCAGGACATAATTCGGCCAGCATCGCAATTTGGATGCTCATTTGATTCGCAGCAAAGCTTATGGTCTTGAAATTTGACACACATTTAGACTGTGAGCAACTGACATGAAGACGATGATTGCTGCTGCGCCTTTGGAAAGTTAGGCCGTCAGGTACAAACTGACAAAAGGTAGTGGAAGGCATCACAGTATAGGAATCTGGCGACATTGGGAGTTTTGACATGCACGGTTCAAGTGTCTAGCCCCACTCATGCCCTATAGCCACAGCAAAATAACATAGCTTTGCATGGGCACTCCAGATGCAGTAAATTGCATTTTCACTACGTACTCATCAAAGGGAAAGACCACTTGGAAGTATATAGTACATCTATTTGTTTGTATATATATGACATTATTTCTTGAAATTTGGATATCTGGTATGTATAAATTTATGTTGCTGGTTGCAGCTACTATGCATACAACTATTTAACCCATTTTCCAGAGAACGAGTTGTCCTAGCAGAATTATCACTTGTAATATGATTTCACACTGTATACAGCTTATCATATGAACCTCTTTGTATATATATATGTATATAATATGAATCTCAATCTCAGAACCACACAGGTGTGAGATGCCTGTCTCAGGAGCTGGCTAACTTGTGCCCTGTGGACTTTGAGAATCCACTTGGCAATATTACTGTGTTACAAGTGAGCTTGTGTGTAACTGATGTGCTTAAGCTTGCATGTTAAATATAATATTATAGCAATTTTCAAAGAGTGAAAGTATTACAAAGTGTACAGTTTGTACTTGTTTCCTGTTACATTGTATACATTAAAAAATTACTGATTCATACATTATTAAGAGATAGCTGCAAATGGCAAAGGTTGGTTAGCTGCTAAATAAGTTTTATATATATCATGCAATAGCATAATTATGTAATAGTTATATGGTGATGAAAGTGGTGTCTGCACAATTTAGAGCATGAGGCTCGAGAGCGCAAAGCACCTGAGTGCCGAGTGCCTATAACTCTCATGCAGGCTGCAAGCTCACCATGAAATGGATGTCCAAGGCTATATAGTATTGCAGTGAAACCTGTCCAAAACAGCCACAGTGGGCCATGCAGTTCCAACTGACCTTTATAGAGAGGTGGCTGCTCAGCCTCTACAGAAGTAGATTGCAATGCTTTAGAGCTATTTGGGGCCAAGGAGGCTGGCTGTTTTAGAAAGGTGGCTTCAACATAGTGACCATCTTATAGGCAGGTTCCACTGTATACACCAAGTCCTTGGCTTGAGGGATTTGAAATAACAGGGAACACAGGCACAGGTCTCTATGGGCAGGAAGTATATTAAGGAGTTAGGCAAGTGTCTGCTAGGGTCTGTCACAACATTGCATGGCCACTTTGGATCACATAATTAAGATTTGATTTGATTGAGAACAGTGCTTGGAATCTCCCTGTATATACAACATATAACAAAAATGGAAGATTTAGGCATGTGACATGCAATGCATGGTCATGTGTGGCCTACCTAACCTTGAATGCATACGTAATTTGCATAATTTGTTATACCAGAAAGTGGAATCAATTCATTTTATTTGATGCACCGGTCTTTTTTGTTATGTTGTCTCGATCTGTACATTGATAGGATATAGCTTTGGCGCAAGTTCGCCCACAGAAGATTGAAGTAAACCTGAGAACCGGTGTGTGTTGGTGTTTGCTGCTGTTTGTGATACAGATTGGAAGTGTGTTTCACTTCTCCTTCAATAATTCTGTGTGTTCACATTGCATGCAGGCTTGCCTGAAAGTTTCAACCTCCAGGTCAGACCAGCTGGGAATTTCCCTCTGGATGTCTACTTTCTGATGGACTTCTCAGGATCCATGTCTGATGACCTTGCAACAGTTCAGTCTATCTCAAGTGACATTGGTGTGTATTGTCCGCACACACTAGGGTATCTCAACTGAGTGCGTGCATGTGTGCATGTGTATGTGTGCATTTGTGTGCAGCCTGTGTATCGTTGAGTCTGTGTGTGTGTCTTGTTTATCCCCTCTCCATCCACTCCTTCCACTGTACATGTGCAGCGGACACCATCAGTAGCATCACTACTGACTTCACACTTGGATTTGGATCATTCATTGACAAGCCTGTGACTCCTTTCTTTTCAGCGTCTCAGCTGAGGTAAGATCAAGTGCTCAAATAATGTACACTACACTACTAACCATTGCCAGTCTTGTGGCAGTGAGAGCACCTGGGTCCATTAATTTTAATAGAAGATAAGCCTCAGTATAACTTTGGGGTTATGCTACATAATTAAATGTCTTTTAGTTTGTTTAATCTCATATCTTATTAACTTCCAATGCACTCACATTAGATGTCTTCTTTGCTCCTTGCACCCGTAGAACACTGTTAGAAGACAATGTTTACTTTGTAAGATGGCACATTTATAGTAAGATTATATAATAGTGAAAATAAAGCTAATAAACAAGCTCAAACGTTCAATGTTATACAATTTTTGAGCTTGTTTACCATCTTATCATGCTGATCAACTTCCATTATGCCCAAACTGCACGTCTTCTCCATTCCTTCCACTTTGTAGTCGCCCTCTGGACAGGAGATACAGCTTCAAACACACAGTGCAACTGACATCAGATAGGGACACATTCATTGTAAGTTGTTAGTGTCTCACAGTGTCACATTACGAGATACATATTATTAGATGGTTCACTATGCAAGTGCTCTTATTAACATACTGACAATATACAAGATGCTGCATGTGTTTGGTGTACATGGGTTTGCGGGTGTACTATATATACAATAATTAATGCATTGCAACAATGGTGGATGAATTGTACGTGTAGGGCTAGCACACATGCTTGGGCAACACATTAGAGTGGGATGCAGCAATCAACTGCAAGTACCACAATGGCTAAGATCAGCAGTGCATGCCCTTGTGCTATTTATATTTACATATGTAGTTGCCCCATCCCATTTGCTGTAGCTACAGCTGCAGCAATGTGGCTAGGAGTGCATTGGAAGTTAGGAGTATTCTTAAATCTACTGTTGCTGTTGACCTGATCCTTTCAAGACATACAGGCCATGATACATCCATATATGCCATACTGTATAAAATTGATGCTACTGATGGGCAGGGCAAGTATGTTGCATGCATGCGCATATGGCCGATTTCTGGCTGTGTCTTATAGTACACTTGATGATTGTGCACATTATTTTTGTAGAATGCTGTGAACTCTGAGACGAACTCTGGTAACTTTGACTACCCAGAGGGCGGATTAGATGCCCTACTTCAAGCCATTGTGTGCACAGACGTGAGTTGCACTAGAGAAGTGTAGACAGTTTCAACTGTTTACAACCCCTCATTTTATCTAAAAATGTAATGTTCATGTAAATAAGTTTGTAAGCCCTTCTTCATATACAGTTGTATATTCTTCTTTGTACTGTACTTATATACACAGGTGATTGGGTGGCGTCCAAACACTCGTCATCTTCTCATCTACATTACAGATGCAGGATTTCATCATGCTGCTGATGGTTATGTGAGTGTGTGTGTGTCTTTGTGTGTGAGTGTGGTATTTGTGTGTGTTTGTGTTTATGCATATTTGTGTGAAGGGATGTGAATCCAGAACCCTAAACTCATGTACTTGCACAGTCTACTATAATATTACAACTGCATGCCAGCAGACATGCCGCGACTCTCTCTGAGCTCCCTTTACATCTCTGTCTGTCTGTCTGTGTCTCACTGCAGCTGGCTGGTGCCTTGACTCCCAACAAAGGAGTTTGCTACATGGACAATGGGACCACTCCTGTCTACTATGACAGTGATATTGCTCGGGAATACGTAAGAGTGCTCCTCAATTAAATATACTTACTGCTGCTTGGCTACAAAACTGTGTTTAGCAGCTAGTTAACTGTACATAAAGTAGAAAGTGAAATTGTTGACATCCTACTTTCCCTACACATGTATCTTGTGTCTCTCCCCCTCCCTCCCAGGACTTCCCCTCAGTGTCCCAGATCTACTCTCTGATTGTCCAAGAGGAGATTATCCCAATCTTCTCCTGCACCTCTGACTACCTGTCACGCTACCAGGGCCTAGTGAGGGAGATCCCGGGATCCAGTGCTGCCGAACTCACAAGAGACTCATCAAACCTTCTGTCAATCATAAGAAATGAATATGACGTAAGTGGTCATGTGACTGTCACATGACAGTCACATGATAATCACCTACTAGACACATTCTGGTCACATGCTGTCATGCTACATGTCAAGTGCATGTTTAAGGAATGTCACATGTCATCCAATGCTGCCACATGTAAATAATCTGGCTGATATATACATGTACATAAATAATATAGAGAATCATCACCACTGTTCAAATGGCATTTGACTCTGTTCCTGGCCTCCAAGTGACATTGGAACTGACCAACTGTACAAGGTGAGAACGCATGTCTCGAGATCTGTGTTGCAGTAGCTGTGACTGAGCTTCCCTTTGCAAAGCCTCATTGCTTAATTTACTAGCTGCAAGCCTAACCTATGTATGGTTTCCCAAGCCACACGCAGCTCTCTCTCTTCTCTGCAACCACACTGGGTGATGATTGGCTGGTCCAAGTGTCCTGATTAGAGTGCTGTCTTCATTTCTGAGTTAGCTTTGTACACATCTTTGCAGAATGTACATAGCTGGGACAGTAGGCACTGTCCTCATTAGAGAGGTGTCCTTATTTCAGGGAGTCTTTTACAGGGATTTCCCTAGCTGTATTTCATTGTGCATATTGTGCATGATACATGATAGCATTGCATTTTATTATAATTATGTAATTATTGTATTGCACTGTAACCAACTGAATTGTTGTTCATTCACAGACAGTCACACC
>OZ025880.1:1258812-1341312 GCA_964019415.1 Ianthella basta
TGTGATCTGTATAAATTGTGCAATGAAAATGAAGGCCTGGTATGCACTGTTGGTGCACGCACACAATTATTAACCAACTTTTGGTTAAAATAGGATATTCCAATATTCTTCTGTTACATACTCTTTCCAAAGTTAACTTGGAACACCTTGCCAACACCACCAGGTCTGTGTGAGCTTTCTCCAGGCCCTAATTACTATCACTATCTTTTGTATACGTTTACATCCGTTCGGACAGTCCAAAAAATAAATTCTACCCCATGCCTTGCACTTTGCACAGATGCAAGTGGGGAATCTGTCATCTTTACTAACTGTCACATTGAGTTACGGTAATCTTGTTTCCAGCCTTTGCCACCTGGGAGAAAAGAGTCTTGAAAGCCTGGCTAGAGTGCACTTAGCCTTATAGTCCTGTACCCAGGCCTTCGAAGGGCCAGGAAGATCAAAGGAAAGTTTCATTTCCTTTCTTCCCCGATGGCCTGTGGCTTTGAAGGCCTGGGTACGAGTAGCCTTGTACCAAAAGTTGGTTAATAATTATGCGCATGCACGAACAGTGTATACCAGGCCTTCATTTTTTATCGAAGGCGTGGGTACAAGGCTATGCTTCCTTGTTGCCCCATTACTGCAAATTAAATTGTGAATGCAAGACTTCCCCCTACTTACGTAGCTACGTACAAATTTGTATGAGTGTTTTACTGGTCAATCATGTTTACATCTAGTCCACCACTTGACCCCATTGCTCCATTCCTGTAGCCCTGCAATGCCTGACCCCACCAACCCAACCGTGTGCACCAATGTCCAAGAAGCTCAAACGGTGGGTTGGGTGCGTGCACAACTGTTGTGTACAAAATGTTAAGGAATTGAAGAAGTAGTGCTTCAAAGCTATCACTGACACTTTCATGGCTTGCATTAGTGAACAAATTGTAGCCCGGGTGGCAGGAAGATCAAAGGATTTGATAGCCATTCTATCCTGTAGCTTTAAGTCATCCTGGGCAATATTACTATTTTTCAGGTTGTACATGCATCCTGGGTAATATACATATCCTCCAGGATACATATCCTGGGTGGTATACATATTACCCAGGATGCAAATAATTGAAATTCAAAGGTTGACCACAAGCTTTATACACAGCAAAAGTACATGACATTTTACAAAGTCTAGCAGAAGTAGTGATCATGTAGATCAAACCCAAAATGCAGAAAATTGTCATAATGATTTTAACGGTCGCATTCTTTGCTGTAGCAATAAAAAACAGCCTGTAGGTTTGAAATGCTACTAGGTGGGTACTGTTTTCTGTTCTCATGTCAAGCTTCCACACAAAGCACGGCAACCAGTGGTTAAGGCTGTCTGCGGTCGGGTTCTCCAACAAATCTGAAGGGCATTCCCGTTGCTTGTCTTGTTCCGCTGATCTCGTCACTGCTCAAACGCATGCACAGCCCAGGCTGTGGCTTTCTTGGTATTTGGTGGAATGTAACTCCAGCAAATTGCGTCCATTTTGTTGGGCGACACTGGAGAGGCAATACACAACATGGTCTTCTTCTTTGCGGGAGGTTCTTCTAAGTTGCTGTTGTCCATTTCAACTTCAGGTGGCTCACAACAGCCCCACTCGCTGCACCAGTGCGGGTTAGTACACATCCTGTAGGCATGAAGTAGTTTAGAATGCTGTAAGCACTGGCAGGATCCTTCTTGTTGCCTGGCCCTAATGCAGGTGTTATATAATTGACCACCTCGGTTATATCCAGTAACGCCTCAGGAGCCATGGGTTAACCTATACATAATGTGTTGGACATTCTTCATTTGGCTTCAGGTGGAATACAGAGTAACACTTCAAATAACAGAGCTGACTGCTGCAGTACGGAACCTACAGAGGTATAGTTACCATTGGACATCCAACCATGTTGAATATATACTGACCAAACACACACAGACATATAACGCACTACACATGGACATACACAGTACTGTATATACTCCCCCCTCCCCCCACGCACCTACTCCACTCTTTGCAGATTCCCTCTGCGAGCGTTGGGCTTTGGCACTGTGGAGATTGACATAAACCTGGTCTTAGAATGTGGATGCTCAGCAGACAAAGTGAGTTAGCATTGATTTATCATCTACCTGTCCAATGCCATATGTTTAAATTAAGCCTGTGTTGGAAGGCATGCAGCTCAACCCACTCTTCCTCACACTCTGTAGATTTCAAACAGCACCGAGTGTAGTTCAGCAGGCACTTTTGACTGTGGCATATGTGACTGTAACCCTGGGAGGTGAGTGTGGAGGTTGAGCTGGTGTGCATGTTGGTACACATTCATACCATGTTACATGTTTGTGCATGCAACAAATGAACAACAAATGCACACACACACACACACACACACACACACACACACACACACACACATCCCCTCCTTGTCCCTTCCCCCAACACAGAACTGGTGAGAACTGTGTCTGCACAGCTGCTAATCTCGGAAAAAGCACATGTCCGTAAGTTCTCCATCACTGCAGTATCAGCATCCCAAACATATTAATCAATTTGAAAGTGTGCATGTGTTTCATTTATCATTCAACAATCTGATTAATTCCATGTATATGTTTACATTGCACCATATAATTGTTTACTCGTGTTCTGTTTGCTTGGTTAATTACAATCCCATTAATAGGACTGGGTAAATTCTTGAGCAATCACGTAGCAGAGATAAATTGAATGTAAAATGTTTCGACCATGGAGGTCTTCATCAGTTACAATATGAAGACCTCCTATCTATGCCTCAGCAATGAGCCTTTACCAAATTATTAATCCCATTAATATTTCTATTTGAACAGTTGCAGCATGAGTCTCTACCACATCAAATTTGCACTTACAATACACAATGTCTGGTCATTATTCCATTAGTCCTCAGTATATTTCCCTGCAATACACTCCATGCAAGTGCACAGTCAACAGCGGTGTTACCCATTTCTTGAGCAATCACATGGCAAAGTTTTAGTGGTAAATTGATGAGACCATTAAGGAGCCTACATTCCTTTACACTGCAGTTTAGTGACTGATAATATAAAAGACCCTTGAAGTTGAAACACACCTCACCAAGTCTCACTTACTATGTTGCTAAGTGATTGGGTGGACTTTGAAGTGGACTTCGAAAGTGATTGCTACATAACAATCCCATTCCCAAGTACGTATACATAACCTTCTTTTCTTTCTTCTTGTTCATTGTAGTAATGGTCCAAACGGTGCTGTGTGCTCTGGTAACGGGCAGTGTGTCTGTGCACAGTGTGTCTGCAACAGAAGGGTGAGACAATGATTACTTCATCTACCTTATAGAAATCTTTAGTCTTCTTTAGCGTGACTTTATAGCCTTCTTTGTTGAATCTGCCCTGACTATCTGAGTATACTTGCCTAACTGCGTATACTTTTGGTTCAGAAGTCAGCTAGATGTATGAACTGTCACTAACTGATTATCCTACATTTGAGTGCAAGTTTGCCAATTGCCAGGAATACAAACAGTGTGTATATATGGGCTAGTACAAACACATTATTGCACTGAACAATTACTCCTCCAAATAAGCGGGTATACTGTAATAAATTATAGATCCCATTGCCATGGTAACGGGCCTCTAAACAATGGTTCTAAAGCTCTGAGAAGCATTCCAACTGCTTCGCGCGTAATTCTAAATTCCATAATTGTACGTTGTGCGCAGAGCGCGGGGGTTTATAAATCCCATAAAGTACATTGCAGGCAGAGCCCAAGGGTTTATAAATCTCATATAACCATCTGCGGGAACTCCGTGGGGGCATTTATCATCGTAATATGATGTCATTCACATGTACGCCATCAAGAAGCGAGAGGAAAGCGAAATGATTGGGTAACCGAATGGATTTGGATCTATATCACTTAAATGGCAACCAATCGGCGTCTCTACGCGATTTGGACCACTCAGCACTTGGGCGCTTCGTGTCCTCGAGCTTTGTGCTCTAAATTGCGCAGACACCTCTTGGTTGCCATTTAACTATTACATATTGATGGTCCAAGCTACCAGCTAGTGGGAGTGTCACCACATTTTTGGATATCATGTAAGTAATAGTTAAATGCCAACCGAGAGGTGTATCTGAGATGTAGAGCCACAAAACAGCAGAAGCACTAGGTACCAGGGGGTGCATCTGTCAGATATGCATGCACCCTGGGCAGTTTGCGGGCACATATACATGCACACGCGAAAGAGGGCAATGCATGTATGGAATTTAGGTGCACCAAATACATGCACATTGCCATGGCAATGGGATCTATTAATCATGATAGACTGGTAGTCTAGTAACTAAACTTCATTCAGCACAGCATTCGCTGCATGCATGGTTGATTCCTTTGTCCAGTCTAGCCATTTCTCTTCAGAACCTATCATGTTTGATCAATCCCTTGTATCTTCCTTGCTTCATCAATAGTTATTCAAAGGTGGATCCTCATATCAGTAGTTCCATGCTCTCCATCCTCATTAATGTTTCCCTAATTATGCCAACAGTTATCACTTAAGTGTCTTTATGTTTATTTATATACTCCACACAATGACATTTACAGCTTGATACCTCATGAGATATGTATGTATATGACTATGTCATGTGTGTATGCTTCCTCTTTGCTGACAGAGTGAGGAAGACTTCTACTTTGGAAGCGCTTGCGAGTGCAACAACTTCAACTGTCCACTAAACACAGAGGGAGTGAGATGTAGTGGTAAGTGAGGATGTGATTATGGCTGCTTTCAAATATGCACATACACAATCGCACCTCATCTACACCAACATATGTACCGTATACATGCATGCAAATGTGTACAGTACAGTACATGTGTGCTGTAGGTTCCAGGAGGCATTCTGATGTGGAATGCTACTATGCTTATTATAACTGAGGTCTTAGTAAAGTTGAAATATTGAACTATAATACTGTAGTTTGATTTCACATACTGCAGTACGTACGTAACTACATTTCAAAGTACTCATATCTAGAATTCACATATGAGCAGAGCATGCAGTATCATGGGCACATGCCTGTTTCTATATTTATAAGTACCATGCTCCTCCCACTGCAGGGCGTGGCACATGTGGTTGTAATGGGACATGTGTCTGTGACCTTTCCCTTGTCTCCAACCTGCCGTACACGGGGGAGATCTGTGAGTGCTCACCAGACACTGACATGTGTGTCAATCCAGCTGACTTCACGCAGGTATGTGTGTGTGTGTGTGTGTGTGTGTGTGTGTGTGTGTGTGTGTGTGTGTGTGTGTGTGTGTGTGTGTGTGTGTGTATGTGTGTGTGTGTGTGTGTGTGTGTGTGTGTGTGTGTGTGTTGCATGTCATTGCACTACATCCAGTACTAGTGTTCCTTTATTTATTTTCATTATTCTGCTATTTTCACCAACAAAATGCACCTGTGATATTTCCACTGCATGGAGCACTACTGTTGTTGACTAGCACTTGTTCACTCCTCCCCTCCTCCCTTTCTGTAAGTAGAGCATTTGCAGCACTGTCGGTACATGTGAATGTAACCGATGTCACTGCCAAAGTGGATACTTTGGTGATTTCTGCGACATTTGTGATTCAGACACTGTGAGTGCTAGGGATGAAGAAGATTTAGCTGTAAATGTTTCTAGAATATACTCGTGTAGTCTAGCCATCTCCCTTATCCACTCCCTCCTTTTTCTCATTAACCTACTTCTCTCTTCCCTTCCTTCTGTCTTCCTCCTTCCTCCCTCTTTCCTTTTCCTCTCACTCTAACCCTCTCTCTCTCTCTTCCCTTCCCTCCCTCTCCTGTAGTCCTGTGCTCTCCAGACCTGCCATCCTCTGTCTGACAACTGCCTTAACTGTCTGCTGTTCATCAGTGGTGGGGCAGTAGTGATGACAGGGAGTACTGACTGCAACCTAGAATGTCCAAACATTACATTTGTTGATGCACAACCAGAGGCCAATACTAGTGGAGGTAAATGGTCAGGTGCAGATTGAGGGCTGTGTTATGTGTGGTTGTAGGTAGGAAGAGTGTAAGGAACTTGACGCTAGGATATGTATCAGGGGGTGCTTCTGCTCCTGTTCGGCCGCTCATCTTTGCCGGCATGCTCCCACAGAAGAGGGGCACAGAAGGAGAGCAGATGGGAATGGCAACGATGCGGCTGCGTCCAGCACGCCGAGGGGGCCACGCTGCTAGACAGTGCGCACGACCTGACACGGAGACAGCGGGACAAAGAGAGGCCAGACTAGAAGCGAATGCGGCAGAATGGCGCAAGGCTACTGGCGTCGGCGACGGACGAGCAGCGGCAGTACAGGCTTGAGGAGCTTTGGCAGTAACAAACAAGGCACTTGGCTACTATGACAGCTCCAGTGTGTAACATCACAATACACTTGTCTACTGGCAACGTACTATTCATGCTGCAAGGCATTTCTTATGCGCTTAGCGTATGCCTAATATTATTCCATGCTTTGGAAATCTAATATTAATTGTTAGTATGGGGAAACTCACTAACCATGAATGTGGCAACTAATGTGCATCGACACCTCTCTCTTCTTCCAACTTGTCACCATTATCATGGCCTCCCTCTATATTTCCTTCTCTCCCTCCTTCTTCTCTCTGATCCTTCCTACATTACTGTAGCTATATGCACACTGTTGATAACAAAAATTGAGTGCACTGAATGTACAATTCTACAGACATGGCTGATGAATGCTACTGGGATTCTATGCACTGCTCTCATGTTCTATACACTGATACATGACCCAGTAATTATAATTGTACATGAAGTCTAACCAGTGGCATGCAACATACACACACATGTACAGGTGAAAAACTAGTTTTAACACAAAAACTGAAACAGTATCTCTATGGTTTGAGTGGGGTACATAATTATATTGTAGGCATTCAGGTTAAATTTATTTACAAAGTAAATTATATAAGATATATTAATAGAATTTATACGTATAGTGCATGCAAGTGGATAGGCTATGTATGCCATATGAATGCAGGCATATGGTACATACGAGTACAATTAATATTAGGACTGTGGAACTTCTTTGCGTGTATACGTGTACATACTTAATAAAAAAGAATAAATAATGTTAATATATTACTTTATCCCTATATATACAACACACATGCAAGGTGTGGACACTTACATGTGCGAGACAGATCGTATATCTGATGGAGATCTTTGTGGTGGAGTAACCTTCTATGTTCCCAGAAAGAAAGAAGACAGGTCTGCCATCTTTGTCCGCAACCAGCCATCACGTGAGTTGCTGCAGCTCACTCACTTGCATACAGCTATTGTTACAATTGCAGTGCTTACACACATGTCCCACATACATGAAGAGACCTCATAACCTTTTCCCTACACTCTCTTTATAGTTACATTTCCATCCAATTTTCTTTCCCACCCCTTTACCCTCATATCGATTGTGCCTCCTCCTTTCCTGTCCTCTCCCTCTAGGTTGTGAAGCTGGCACAAACACGCTGTTCATATCCTTGATGTCAGTCACTGCTCTACTCATAGTTGCACTTGTTGTCATCATTCCCATTATTGCAATGCTGACAATTTGTTACTGGGTAAGTCAGCTTCTAGCTATTGACAGCAAATTGATCTGTCAATACTGTATACAGCATAACACTATACATTCAAATGCAAATTTGCACTGCATGTGCACAGTACAGTTTGTTGGCAGATGGAAATCCTATAGCTTCGTGCAGTACATGGGTCATTGGTAAAAGTTGATTTATGCACAGCCAGTGATTATGAGACAGTTTGGCATTATATGTGGGTGCAGATCAGATGGGAACTGTGCATGCATGCAGTATAGTTAGTTTGCATGTGTATACGTATGTATCCACAGTCTTTTCATTCTTACAATTGTACGTGCCAATGGTCTGTCTTTAATTGTCATTGTTGCTGCATTGATATTAAGCTGTTAATGTTGTTCTTGTGTTTATTTTAAATCCTCCTGCATGCAGCGGCTGAAAAAGAAGTCTACAAGTACACAGAATAGTATGGTAAGAACCACCACATGCATTAACATAATTGTGCGGTGTACATATTTGGGATGATGCAAAAATATTTTAACTTTAAAGTTCAGTAACATAATATAATTTATACTTACACATTACATGATTGCCAATATCCCGACCACTATTTTAGGCCTAATTATGGTACCTATGTAGTATTATATTTGTTGCTTCTCATGTCCAGTCACAGGACCAACGTCCGCAAACAGTGTATGATGTGCCTCTGACAGAAAATTCAGCATATGTCCAGGCACGATATTATGAGGAACAAGATCCAGTGGACATAATTGATGATGAAACACCAAATTAGTCTTTAGAGAGCAAAGCTCTCTGTTCACCATGCAGCTTAATTCTTCTGAAGGGTCAACTTGACTCAGCATCCCTATAGTATATACAGCAGAATCATTTTGTAGTATGGAGTGTAAATCTGATGCATGGAACACATACGTAAGTACATTTATATTTACTTTGTAGAGTTTTATTGTGCGAAATACATACAAAACATGTTTAATACAGATGTAATGAATGATAGTTATAATGAATCCCGTGTATGTTGCTGTACATGTGTGGCTGACAGTGCAGGGGGTGGTGAAGGGTAGCCAATGTCTTGTACATAGTGGTAAACTCAAAGTGGTGCAGTGCAGACAATGTCAACTCAGAAGCACACGGTGCAAATGAACAGTCCCGTCTACACAGCAAGAAGCAAGGAGGTTCCTGTCTTCCTCGGCAAAGCCCCCGGCAGCCGGCTGCCACTTGAGCCTCTTCACAGTGCTGCAATGTGCAAATCTATTTTATAGTCAAGGATGCAACACCTTACAGAACACAGGCCCATTGCAGCTATGCCACAGAAACAGGTATTATTCAGTGAGCAGTGCAAGTGTCTGGCGTAGCACTGTGTACAGTGAGTATAGAGGTCTTTGTGTCGGCTTAGTGGAAATCAGCACAGAACATGTGTTCCTTTGTACTCAGTTGATCAAAAAGGCCATTGCAGTTAACAGCTGACATATAGAGTATAATGTTACATCCTTCGTAAATATATACACAAGTTGTTCTGTCATTAGTTGACTTTAACGCCAAATACTGTTCACTATACCTAGCTACGTATGTGGACACCTTTGCCTGACAAAGTAACACGTACATATGTACCTGTAGTACAGTATAGAGCTCACTTGTGTATAAAATGCATGTAAGCAACCTGCCTAAAGTAGCCAAACAAGGACTCCCACAGCTAACTAGCGTATACGTATATCCTGCATGTGCTTAAGTTCTTAACACAGATTTGCTCCAACAGACTGGCTCCTGTACTTATCACCATCGGCATCTATACACCCTCTCATTAACTCACACAGGAGCACTACTGCCTGCTCACACACACCTTCCCACTCACACAGGAGCACTACTGTCTGCACACACACACACACACTCTCCCACTCACTCACACAGGAGCACTACTGCCTGCTCACACACACACCCTCCCACTCACTCACACAGGAGCACTACTGTCTGCTCACACACACAGGAGCACTACTGCCTGCTCACACACACCCTCCCACTCACTCACACAGGAGCACTACTGTCTGCTCACACACACACCCTCCCACTCACTCACACAGGAGCACTACTGCCTGCTCACACACACACACCCTCCCACTCATTCACACTAGTACTAAGCATGCATGTACAGTAAAGATACTCATCAGCCACTCTGCCAAGTGGAGCCCACTCCCCAGTCACAAGGGAGAACCTGTAAAGGAGGACCACTCCATCTTCATGGCCTAAGGCTATGAGGTATCTGCATTGAGGGAAGAACAGGACAATACACAGTCTACACACTCAAGAGAGACCAGCCGTTCAAAGATAATGAACAACAGTCACAGACAGTGACAGATGACATAGCATAACACTACCAATTTTTACAGGTACTAACTTTAGTGAATTTCGCGAGAAGTGAAATGATCACTAAAATAGTACCCACAAACATGTATTATACAGGTGAACACGTTTATACACACAAAACTTGAAAATCGCTAAAATTAATAATCACAAATCCCGAAGTTTTCAAATGCTAAATTTAGTTGCTGCTAGAATTTGCCACTGTACACTGCAATCACGTGCATCTGCACACACACATTTACAACATGCATGTGTTAGCACACAAGCACAAAACAGGAAGTATACATCTCTTCACCTACCCTTTGTCTCCTAGCAACACAGGAGCAACGTCAACAGCTGTGACTGGCTGTCCACTCTCAAGTGCTTTGCCAGCTACTCTCCAGCCGTTTCCACAATCCTTGGACCCTTCCACTCCCACCTCTCTACTCCACACTAAAGCCTACAGGGAGGAGAGAGAATGACATCATTAGTACATAGATCCAAAAATAGCAACACAAAGGACAATAGACAAATAAATCGATACATAGATTCAATCCCAAATGCCTTCAAAACCATTTCAACACCTAAACATGCACAGAGGCACCCAATTCTGCGCATAAAGGGCTACTTTACTTTAAGAGTGGGTGGATGCTTGCAGTCAGCCAAATTTTTGTGGGGCATGAATTTCGACACACACACACACATCACAACTCACCTTCTTGTCTCTGGACACAGTCACAAAGCAGACGTCGTCTGGTGTCCAGCTGCAAGCCCAGATGATTCGACTGTGACTCTTGTCACCTTTGTCGGTGCTGGCCTCCAGATGAAAGATACCTGTGTGTACACAGTGCAAAGGGTGGTGACCACAACAAAGCTACAATGATGAAAACACAGTGGTTGCATATTGTAGACAAGACTTCTTTCTTGTCTACAATATGCACCCCAAAACATGAAACATCAGCAATAGGAATAACACAGAAACAGTACTTAAATGTACACACATCACAACCATACACACACAGCTAAATAACCATTACGTATAATATTATATGCAAACCAACTCTACATATACATACTCACCATCTCCATTTTGACTACCACTTCGTTCCCATAGCGACCAACATCTGTCACGAGAGACAGCTAGAAGACGCTCCCCGTTGTGTGAGAATGCCAGCTGTGTCACTGTGAGTGTGTGGTACTCCAGCATACCCACTTGTTTCCAGGTCCCTACCTCCCACAGACGAATGGCGGCATGTTCCTGCTTTGTTGCCTTGGAAACAGACGCAACTAGGTCTCCCTTCGGAGAAGCAGAGATGGCAAATATTTCATATCCGTGGCCATACCTGTAGGAGGGCATAATAGGAGGAGGGACATCCAACACACACAAGACACACACACACGCACAAGCACACACACACGCACAAGCACACACACACACACACACACACACACACACACACAACACACACACACACAACACCCCCCCACACACACACCACACACACTCCCTCCCCTTCCCTCCCCTCCCCTCTCCCCTGATCTACCCACTCACAGTTTCTGCACCTCAGGCCAAAGTGTGTTCTGCAGTAGAACCTCCTCAACTGGAGGAGCTGAATGATCACAAGTTTGAGGCGGCAGAAGGAGAGGACGGGCAAAGGAGAGGCAGAGCAGCTAATACAAGCAGCACTGATATATGTACTAAACAGACATGCACACACGAGGCAGAGGGGAGGCAGGGGAACAAACAGAGCAGAAAACACCATCCTCAGTAAGTGAACAACTTACAGGTGAGTACATATGTATGCTGAAACAAACCACATCAAAAGCAAAGAGTACCAGTATGAAGTCATATTGCCATACTTTTCTTTGAATCAGCCAACATCTAACTATTACTGCACTCAGTGTTCTCTTCAGAAAGTAGCTTAAGAAGGGTATACTGGACCGCTAGTTATGTGAGGACTGGCTAGTGGATGGTGGAGTGTGGGAGAGGGTGTCAGGTTCCTTTGCACAGCACAGTAGGGAGGATGCATGGAGAGCCTCGTGACACAGAATGTAAGCCTACATGACACCTGATTAGCAGGTGGGGTCAGGTGGGTGGGACAGGTGGGGAGACTTGTGGGGGGGACAGGTGGGGGTATAGGTGAGGGTACAGGTGGGGGGACAGGTAAGGGGACAGGTGGGCACTTCACCAACAACTGCTACCAATGAAGACACAATGTGTGTATGCAGTACAATGAGTACAGTAATGTGAACATGAGTGACATTTACTGTACCTGTCAACTTTGTAGGAGTGAAGAAGGGAACCTGGTGATCACTGAACAAGTTCTTGGCTGTTGATAGCTGTGATTCCTCCTGCTTCAGATCAGTATCTGACATACACACATTGCACACAAATATATCCACACACAACACACAACACATGACACAACACACACACACACACACACACACACACACACACACACACACACACACACACACACACACAACACAACACAACACACAACACACAACACACAACACACAACACAACACAACACACACACACACACACAACACAACACACAACACACACACAACACAACACAACACAACACACAACACACAACACAACACAACACAACACAACACACACACAACACAACACAAAACACAACACACACACAACACAGCACATACCCTTTGTACATTGTACATTGGGTTAAACACATACCCTTTTTGGGTGGAAATGGTTCAGTTCATAGACTAATGGATCACATAAATTGTGTGTGATGACTTTACATAAAGGGTAGGGAATGTAGTCGAAGTCCACCCACTCTCACCTCTTCCAGAGCTATCCTTGAAATATTGAGAATATTGGCAACAAAGTTCTGGGGAGCATCAAACACCCTCATTACCTGCATGTACACAAACACACGCACACACACACACACACACACACACGCGCGCGCACATGCACACGCACACGCACACAAGCACAAAACAAGAGAAGGGAGACATGTTGCATGTTTCATGTACCAATGCTCTAAGACCAATGACAGAACTTCACTTGATTAGGTACCTTCTCATCAGCTCCTGATACATACTTCATACTGGTAACCATGGAAACACACGTCATGTCATAACCATGAACTTGTGGTCGAGCGACCTCATGCCATGTGACCTGTAAAAGAAAGCTGATTGGTCAAAAATGTATGAATGAAATTACGCCATACAAGCAACTAACCCTTTTAACATCATCTCTGATCCAAGATGAATGAAGCCGGACTGTCTGGTCTGAGCTCACAGAAACAAAATACTTCCCCAGGGGGTCCCAAGAAAGGTCCAGCACTGGGCCAAAATGACCCCCAGGGGCCACCTGGGGCTGCCAAAAGCCAGAGTCCTGGTGGTAGCATGGGCAGCACATAAAAAGTAGAGTAACTCTTTCTTGGGTAACCAAGGCAACGATTGGATGCATGCATGCCTCTGAGGCAAACAGCACAGATGGAACTTAGTTACAGTACATGCACATACGTATACACAGCTAGAGATGTGTGAGCACATAACACATATCATACCCATGTATACAGTATGCATTACACACCTCTTCTGGTCGCTTCCATATATGGAAAGCTCCATGGTAACCATGTGCGACAATTCTCGTGCCATCATTGGAGAAGATGCCACCAAAGAGTCCAAGCGTGTTCCCTCCTACCTCTCCCACTCTCGTCTAGTGTGAGAGGTATTTAAGTTACAATTGTGGAGGATGCATTTTACAAGTTGCAATGATGATGTCATTTTACTAAAAAAAAGGCTTTTTACGGTCTCCAAACCCACTTGTTCAAGCCACATTCCTGTTTCCTGGTCTGGTTTTTCCAAATGATCATGGTCTTATCCATGGAAGCAGTTAGGAGACAGGGCGGCTGCCAGATAGCCCCGTCTGAAGGAAGACAGCACACAACACACAAGGACACAAGAAAAGGGTCAATTGTCTGACTCTTCAACTACAAACTACGACTAATAGTCGCAATCCAAATGAGATGATGGTCTTATGCTAGTGTATAGACAAAAGAAACACAGAAGTACGTATGTATGCATGTGTGTTGTGTGTACGAGTGTGTGCCGGTGCATGTGTGTGTGTGTGTGTGTGTGTGTGTGTGTGCGTGTGTGTGTGTGTGTGTGTGTGTGTGTGTGTGTGTGTGTGTGTAACAACCAAGTCCCTTTCATCCCACCAACCCTTAACAATTGGAGGATGCCAGTCCACGCTGTACACCCAGTCCTCGTGACCAATCAGAACTGCCTCCAAGGTAACAGTATAGGTGCGATCGTTACCACAGCAACCTAGACCAAAGGTGTTTGCTTTCACAGTGAGTTCCTCTGCATCTTCCTGCTCACTGCCAGACACCTTTTCCCTTACTCTCCAAAGACGGACAAAGGAGTCTTGTGAGCATGTAGCAAGGAGAAGATCCCCACTCCCACCTAAAACGGAAATGGAAACATGCATTGAAATGGATGTGGGGACTAAATTCTTAGCACTTCTTTAAAAGTTTACTCAACCAACTACCTCAACATTTCGTAACAGAACAACACTTCAACTGAAACACATAACTTTGTTCATTCTTGTGCAATGCTATGACACGCTTTCTTCACAATGTCCACACACAAAGCCATCAGTGAAAGCTTCTTAGTATTCCTATCAACTGACTCACTTTCTCGGCAGAATTGAACATCTCTGACCCAGTCCTCATGTCCAGGCAAGCACTGAACTCTAGTGAACTGACAGTGGTACAGCGACACATACACACGTAAACACACATATGTACATGTGTAAACACACAGACACATGTGTTGTGTATTAAAATGATGGGTACACTATACACACATCATATAAATACACTGCAGGTGTGTCGTACAGGCTGGGGAGACTCGATCAGGATGGTTGGATCACAAACACTTTGACTGGTCATCATCATACTTCTCACCTCAGCGTCCCTCCACAGGTAGAGTAACACCTTTGAATCATCACTTCCACATGCGAGAAGAGGAACTATGGGTGACATGGAATGGGGATGTGAAGGAAGAATGATAACACACATACACGCACACGCACACGCACACACACACACACACACACACACACACACACACACACACACACACACACACACACACACACACACACACACACACACACAACTCTCAGCTCCCTACTCCCTCCCCCCACACAACCCCCCCCCACACACATACCACCCTGTGCCAGTAGAAATATGTCCATGCCAAACACAAACCCACGACCAAATGGCATCGTCTGCCTCAATGTGAACACAGCTGTGTGAACAGAAGAGGCAAAAGATGTCATCAATAGCATATATATGAACACAAATGACCACATTACCAGCACAATACAATTATATGCGTAACACTGTGGCTGATATGCATAACAATATGAGTGAAGTTAACAGAATGTCAAATAAGTAATTTAAAGCCTATTTCACTCCAACAATCCTGCTTCTATATGAGTGAAGTTAACAGCAATGGCGCAGTAGCCATAACTGACTTTAAAAGATATGTGAAATAGTGCCTCTTTCGCTCCAACAATCCTGCCTCTATACGTGGACTGTGCTGATATGTACCATACAGCACACTTGGGATATACAGTACATTCATTCCCCACTATTCAAAGAGGTGTTAAATCTGACCACTGTGTTCATCTCTGGCCCAGATCTTCACACTTGAATCGGCAGATGCTGATGCAATAAGGGCAGGTGGAGGTGTTGATTCTTCCTTCACTTCAGCACGCAGGTAAGTGGCCGCCAGTGCAGTGATGGATCCATCATGGCCTGTCAATGTTTGGACAGCAGTGTACTGTGGACACATAGGGAGGGATACATGTGCAGAAGCATACACCTGAGCACAGTCAAACCTGCTTGCTAATTTAGTTCAACCTGTGTGCGTGCATGCGTGCATGTGTGTGTGTGTGTGTGTGTGTGTGTGTGTGTGTGTGTGTGTGTGTGTGTGTGTGTGTGTGTATGTGTGTGTGTGTGTGTGTGTGTGTGTGTGCGTGCGAGCACATGCCTACATTGCACACATTAGCAGTTGACGTGAACCTCACTCACACTTCCAACTTCCTTCTTCCACAAAATGATTGTCTTGTCTACCGAACCAGAGACAAGTTCATGTCCACCTGACATGGGTATTGGTGGTAGCATTGGATAACGTTACACTATACAGACTGTGTGTAATCGTGAGTGCATATGTGGGTGAGTCTATCAGTATCTATGCATGTACATGTCTAATATTGACCGCGTATACGTAATATGAGTGTCTGTGTTTGACGGTGACACGGCTAGCCCCACATGGTACAAGCTCACCATCACTGCTGCCTTTCGCATCTCTAAACTGAATGAAGTGGACGCAGTTCACTCTATCTCTGTGTAAAGAGAGGCTGCAACTCACAACCGGAGCTGACGGATCCGCGAAGCTCGTCACTGCTAAGGACTTTCCAGCTGCGTATACCAGCTCTGCACCTCCTGGAGACCACTTGGCACTCTGTGGAGTTCTGTTGCATGCGACACTGATGTATTCGCAAGCGATCTTTACAGCGGAGCTAGGTTGGAGGTCGAGCCGGTTGCATTTAGCAGCCATTTTGGAAATGGTTGCACGTTGTTATTTAAAACAGCACTGTTTTGATCCACTGTCAGCACATCCCGTGTGGTCTAGTGGCTAGGATTCGGCGCTCTCACCGCCGCGGCCCGGGTTCGATTCCCGGCACGGGAGTTCTTTTTCTTTTTTTTTCCCAAAGATATCTTTCCTTTATTTCTGCCTCCTGGCTGTGGAGTTCTATTGCATGCGACTAATGTATTCGCAAGCGACCTTTACAGCTGAACTAGGTTGGAAGTCGAGCTGGTTGCATTTAGCAGCCTTTTCGGAGGTGGTTGCACGTTGTTAGTTAAAAGAGCACTGTTTTGATCTGCTATCAGAACATCCCGTGTGGTCTAGTGGCTAGGATTCGGCGCTCTCACCGCCGCGGCCCGGGTTCGATTCCCGGCACGGGAGTAATTCCGTTTGTTTTTTTTCCCAAAGATATCTTTCCCTTATTTCTGCCTCCTGGAGACCACTTTGCACTCTGTAGAGTTCTATTGCATGCGACACTGATGTATTCGCAAGCGACCTTTACAGCTGAGCTAGGTTGGAGGTCGAGCCGGTTGCTTTTAGCAGCCATTTCGGAGGTGGTTGCGCGTTGTTACTTATTAAAAGAGCACTGTTTTGATCTGCTATCAGAACATCCCGTGTGGTCTAGTGGCTAGGATTCGGCGCTCTCACCGCCGCGGCCCGGGTTCGATTCCCGGCACGGGAGTTGTTTTGTTTTGTTTCGTTTTATATCCCAAAGATATATATATCTTCTTTATTTCTGCCTATATACATAAATATCGATATTATATATTATCTCCATACGCGGGCATGCAGCTGTAGGATATAATTATGTAAAATGCTCTGCATTAATTCCCAGTGTAACATGATAACTGAAGATTAATGGACTTACAGCTTTCTGGAGATAATGTATAACAAACTGGCCATGATTTACTGGTTATCAATGCATGCATGCTGCTAGCTGGTACTTATCCTTGAAACACCAAAAAAGAAGAAAGTACAATATTACATTAACTGATACATTCTGATGGTGTGAAATGCTAGGATGTCAGCAAAAAGTAAGTTCACATACATGTGGTACAATGTCAAATAGTCATGGGCATTAATTCTTTCTGATCTTCTGCTTGGAGATACGCCATGAGTTGGGCTCTTCGTACCTGAGTGACACAGAAGGGCAGACAATTATTGATACAAGAACATTAATTAAGTTGAATCAATTACTATAGTTCAGAAAGTGCACAAGGACAGGAAAGCCACTGGGTATATATACCTGTTGTAGAGCGGCTCTATCCTCTGCTGCCTCTTCCGACGGCTCAGCTTGGTTGGGTCAGAGAACTGGAAGAAGGCAGGAGCAAACTCCACAAGCCACTTGGGGTCCACTGCAGTCACCTCCCTCATGTACTCCTTAGTGGTCTGCACCAACTCGTGGTAAATCACCCTGCCAGGAGGGGTTAGATGCGGGACACACAACACAGCAATAACACATGGCTCTGAATAGCGTCATTAAGGTAATGATAAAATGTGACCCCAGTATACAGTTAAAAGGTTGCTTATTATTTTCGTTTCTCACACACGGCGTGTCAATCAACAAATCAACATAAATGTGCCCTTTTGTATTCGTTTTGGGGTAAGGGTTTTAGTGTTTATTTATATTACGTTACTGAGTTCACAGAGTTATGTGCATTGTATCAAAGGGGGCAACTGCGCATTCTATCATGCTACTCTGTACAGGCTAGTGAAGGGTACTGCTCAGATAGCACCATCTGCCCTCTGTACCTGCACTTGGCCTAAACCCCTCTCCACTGCTCGTGTGTGGTGCTCACCAGTCCGGTTGTCTGTTGAAGAGTGCACTGGAGGGGTGAATATACACAGTCTGGTTGTCCACCAGGGTCTTGTAACCTTCCTGGGGATCCTTTCTTGCTGCATTGCGGAAGAAACCGGAGCAGACTGCCTTCTGGACTTTTGTCACATTCTTACCACACGTGATCACATCCAGCTTGTGTCTGCAGCAAGGAAGGGGAGATGACGGAGAGGTCGTCAACATTTGAAGGAATGAGTCTTTTGCTCACATGCAAAAAGAAAAAGAGATGGTACTAAAGATAAATGAGATACTAATAAAGGATTTACATGGAGAGATGCACATATAGTTGATTAATTCATGAGCAGCTACATTGAACAACGTAGCAATGAATCTCTTTTCCTACCTCTATGCACATGTACATATGAAGGAAGGCTTAATTTGTACCGGGATGTGTGTTAACAGTGCAATAGAATTATCAAACTCCAGCAAAAATCATAGATGGTAACAGTGTACATGAACAACTCAGAATGGTATAAACTGACAATTAATTTGAGTTCTGTTTGGAATTGCACACAGTCAAAATGCAACAGTAACAACAGGTAATCTCTCACTAGCACCAGTCTCTGATGCTGTAGAATTTGTTACCAGTAGAACACCAGCCTTCTTACACAGGTACAGCAAAAGTGCACATCTGATACAGTAACTACACACACACACGCACACACACACACACACACGCACACGCACACGCACACGCACACGCACACACACACACACACACACACACACACACACACACACACACACACACACACACACACACACACACACACACACACACACACACACACACACAGCCCCCTCCTCATCATCACCTGTCCATAATCCCCAACATCTGCTTTCTGACGTCCTGTGCCCGGCGAAGTGTTCTAGCTTGAAGGAAGTTCTCAAAGCACCATGGAACAGAGAACTTGTTGTTCTTCCATGCATTGTACACAGACAGCAGGGTGAGGTGGTCTCCCTCAGATTGGTGGAAACGGGCCTTCCTCTGGTCTGCTGTGGCTTGCTTGTCCTGTTACGGGTACAGGGAAGGTGTTGTATACTTGGTAATATAAAATAGAGTGCTTTGTAGTCACATGGGGTCACATGACAGTCACATGAGAGTCATGTGACTACCAACTCAGCATACAATCAACACATTTCTTTCCAATTTGCGTAACCATCATCCATAACAGCATACATACATATGTACGTACATACACAAGATGAGTGCAAGATACTGTAGTTCAGCAAAACTTTGAGGTGCACAGCATGCACATTTCGCCAAACATACACTTTGTGGTCACTTTTCATTATCCAGGTGTCCCAATGAGTGGAGAGATCTTATAGCCAACCCTCTCAGCTACACACAATCAACCAATGCTACTGGAGGCAAGTAACACTATTTCCACATGACAGTATACCTCTGTTGACAGCCCCCCCCCCCCCCCCCCCCCACATGCAGCGTGCTGTACTGTACCTTGGGTCGGTAGAACACGTTCTGCACTGACAGCATGGACACAATGGTGAGGACTTCCTCGCTACAGCCCAAGTGGACCGACTGGATAAGCATCTTGGAGAGCTGAGGCTCCAGGGGGAATTCTGCCATCTGGAGGGACAGGAAGTAGACAGCGTGGCAGAAGATGTGCGCAGGCCTCTGTGGTCACATGACAGTCAGGTGACCAACTAGCTGGGTATAGGGGAACACAGCCATTCCTTAACATACATGCAATTGTTTGTTTGTTTGTTTGTTTGTGTAGTGCACAGAATTGAGCCTGTTGTGGAGTACAGCGAACTGACCCTTCTTCCCAGCCTGGTCAACAGGCCTTCATCATCGAGGGCACTGAGGGAGTGCAGCTGCTCCATGGCCGAGATGAGGGTCTAGCAGGATTGGCAGGAACGAAAATTGTGCGATAGCATTAGCTCACAGTGGCTTCATGTGATATTCCCATGAGCAATTGTTACCTAGGATACGGTTAGGCAGTTGTTACATAACTTGGATACAGATGAGTACTTTACAGTACACAGAGTACTGTAGACACTCATGGGTTACTTGTCTGTATCCTAGGCAACGACCACCCGTCCACATACCAGAATAGCATAAAAACATTGCATCAAATGCAGTGGAATAGGAGAGAAGTGGAAAGCTGAGAAATGTGTGTGAAGGCAGACACATGCACACACACACACACACACACACACACACACACACACACACACACACACACACCTCCATTGTGGGTGGGTCCATGAAATCAAAGGAGAGCAAGTCATTAATCCCCATGGCCTTGAGCGAGAGAACAGTACTAGCAAGATTGGTCCGTTGGATCTCTGGTACTGCAGTGGCAAGCATCTCGTCTCTGTATGCTCGCTCAGTGTACAGCCTGTTGCCATGGGAGGAACCACTCACACCTGGCACACTTCACACTCACTTCTCACAGTTGTCACCCCACCAGCTTCTCGTACTTGTCGCTGTCACTCTTCACACCACACAGCTGTCATCACCCCTCACCCTCACACCTTCGCCATCACAGGCAGTAATACACTTACACGCAGCTCAGGTTTACACACTTCTTTGTCACCACATCACACCCCCTCTCACTCACACCTCCCACCTCTTGCCCCTTCCATTCACCACTCCCACTACATCACCTCCACCCCTCCCACATACCCACACTATCACCCCCACCACTCACACCCTACCCCACCACTCTCACTCACCCCACCCCATCCCCTAGTCCCCACCTGTAGCACTTTCCAGGCCCCGTCCGACCAGCCCTCCCTGCCCTCTGCTTGGCTTGTGCCTGAGATATAGGCGTCACCACCAAGGAGTCCATCCCTGTCTTGGAGTTATACACCTTCTGCTTCACAAAACCAGGGTCAACCACGTAGTAGATGCCATCGATGGTGAGGGATGTCTCCGCAATGTTAGTGGCAACCACAACCTATGGATATGTAAGTACACACACGTGTGCGTGTGTGTGTAGTAATAGAGCCGTTCATAACAAGCACAAATGGACAGCAGTGTGGTTCGTGCACACAATGATACTAGAACACATTCACAGTTACTTTCTCTCGTCTCCTCCCCTTCCCTCTCACCCCCTCCCTACCTTCCTTGTCCCTGGGGGAGCAGGCTCAAAGATCCTTGTCTGCATCTCACTTGGTAGGGCACTGTAAACCGGGAGGATGATCAGCTCAGGGACCTCAGGCCCCAGACTCTTCATGCGCTCGTAAAGGATCTCACAGGCAGTGTCAATCTCCTCCTGGCCCGTCAGGAAGAGCAGGATGTCACCTGAAAGGAGAGGACAGGATGTCAGAAGACAGAAACAAAATTGCATACACATAGAATGAGCAACGAGACCTTCTACATGTTATGCATGTATACACAAAAGTTTCCACTATTTGTGACCCTTCCTGCTTCACACATGTGTTCTCATGTTTGTACATATGTACTATAAATATCCTCTTCTATGTACATATGTACACAAGTATGTATGGGCCCTTGTGCACGTATGTATGTACATTATAGACTATATGTGCCCTCCTGTATGTACATATGTAAGTACATGCATGCATGTGCCCTCATGTATGTATCTGCATGTACAGTACGAATGGGGCCGTTGTGCAGGCATTAGTAGCATGCAGTACCTGGGGGCTCTGTGAGGTGAATCTGCATGACGGCAATGAGAGCTGCATCAAGGTAGTCTGACTCTGGTTCCTTTGTGTACAGGACCTCAACAGGGTGGGTTCTACCAGGGATGGTGAAGATGGGCTGTGGAAGGAGGAGAGTGGGAGAGGGGAGAAGGCAAGATGAGGTAAGATGAAGCAAGGTCAAGCAAGATGAGGCAAGATGAGGTAAGATGAAGCAAGATGAGGCAAGATGAGGCAAAATGAAGCAAGATGAAGCCAGATGAAGAAGGATGAGGTAAGATGAAGCAAGATGAAGCAAGATGAGGTAAGATGAAGCAAGATGAAGCAAGATGAAGCAAGATGAGGCAAGATGAGGCAAGATGAAGCAAGATGAAGCAAGATGAGGCAACATGAGGTAAGATGAAGCAAGATGAGGAAAGATGAGGCAAGATGAAGCAAGATGAGGCAAGATGAAGCAAGATGAGGCAAGATGAGGCAAGATGAGGCAAGATGAAGCAAGATGAGGGAAGAGGAGAGAACATGAAGCAATATGAAGCAAGATGAAGCAAGATGAGGCAAGATGAGGCAAGATGAGGCAAGATGAGGCAAGATGAAGCAAGATCAAGCAAGATGAGGCAAGATAAGGGAAGATGAGGTAAGACGAAGCAAGATGAGGCAAGATGAAGCAAGATGAGGCAAAATGAAGCAAGATGAGGCATGATGAAGCAAGATGAAGCAAGATGAAGCAAGATGAGGCAAGATGAGGCAAGATGAGGTAAGATGAAGCAAGATGAAGCAAGATGAGGAAAGATGAGGTAAAATGACGCAAGATGAAGCAAGATGAGGCAAGATGAAGCAAGATGAAGCAAGATTAGGCAAGATGAGATAAGATTAAGCAAGATGAAGATAGATGAGGTAAGATGAGGCAAGATGAAAAAAGGTGAGGCAAGATGAAGCAAGATGAAGCAAGATGAAGCAAGATGAGGCAAAATGAAGAGAGATGAGGCAAGATGAAGCAAGATGAAGCAAGATGAAGCAAGATGAGGCAAGATGAGGCAAGATGAAGCAAGATGAAGCAAGATGAGGCAAGATAAGGCAAGATGAAGTAAGATGAGGCCAGATGAAGTAAGATGAAGCAAGATGAGGCAAGATGAGGCAAGATGAAGCAAGATGAAGCAAGATGAGTCAAGATGAGGTATGATGAAGCAAGATGATGCAAGATGAGGCAAGATGAGGCAAGATGAGGTAAGATGAAGCAAGATGAGGCAAGATGAGGCAAGATGAAGCAAGATGAGGCAAGATGAGGATAGATGAAGCAAGATTAGGCAAGATGAGATAAGATGAAGCAAGATGAAGATAGATGAGGCAAGATGACGCAAGATGAAGCAAGATGAAGCAAGATTAGGCAAGATGAGATAAGATTAAGCAAGATGAAGATAGATGAGGTAAGATGAGGCAAGATGAAAAAAGGTGAGGCAAGATGAAGCAAGATGAAGCAAGATGAAGCAAGATGAGGCAAAATGAAGAGAGATGAGGCAAGATGAAGCAAGATGAAGCAAGATGAAGCAAGATGAGGCAAGATGAGGCAAGATGAAGCAAGATGAAGCAAGATGAGGCAAGATAAGGCAAGATGAAGTAAGATGAGGCCAGATGAAGTAAGATGAAGCAAGATGAGGCAAGATGAGGCAAGATGAAGCAAGATGAAGCAAGATGAGTCAAGATGAGGTATGATGAAGCAAGATGATGCAAGATGAGGCAAGATGAGGCAAGATGAGGTAAGATGAAGCAAGATGAGGCAAGATGAGGCAAGATGAAGCAAGATGAGGCAAGATGAGGATAGATGAAGCAAGATTAGGCAAGATGAGATAAGATGAAGCAAGATGAAGATAGATGAGGCAAGATGACGCAAGATGAAACAAGATGAGGCAAGATGAGGTAAGATGGAGCAAGATGAAGCAAGATGAGGCTAGATGAGGCAAGATGTGGCAAGATGAAGAAGATGAAGCAAGATGAGGTAAAATGAAGCAAGATGAGGCAAGATGAGGCAAGATGAGGCAAGATGAGGAAAGATGAGGCAACATGAAGAAGATGAAGCAAGATGAGGCAAGATGAAGCAAGATGAAGCAAGATGAAGCAAGATGAGGCAAGATGAAGCAAGATGAAGCAAGATGAAGCAAGATGAAGCAAGATGAAGCAAGATGAAGCAAAATGAAGCAAGATGAGGCAAGATGAGGATAGATGAGGCAAGATGAGGCAAGATGAAGCAAGATGAAGCAAGATGAGGCAAGATGAAGCAAGATGAGGCAAAATGAAGTAAGATGAGGCAAGATGAGGCAAGATGAGGGTGGATGAAGCAAGACGAAGCAAGATGAAGCAAGATGAAGCAAGATGAGGCAAGATGAGGCAAAATGAAGCAAGATGAGGCAAGATGAAGTAAGATGAGGTAAGATGAGGCAAGATGAGGCAAGATGAGGCAAGATGAGGCAAGATGAAGCAAGATGAGGCAAGATTAGGTAAGATGAAGCAAGATGAGGCAAGATGAGGCAAGATGACACAAGATGAAGCAAGATGAAGCAAGATGAGGCAAGATGAAGCAAGATGAAGCAAGATGAAGCAAGATGAGGTAAGATGAGGCAAGATGAGGCAAGATGAGGCAAGATGAGGCAAGATGAAGTAAGATGAAGCAAGATGGAGCAGGATGAAGCAAGATGAAGCAAGATGAAGCAAGATGAAGCAAGATGAGGTAAGATGAGGCAAGATGAGGTAAGATGAGGCAAGATGATGCAAGATGAGGCAAGATGAGGCAAGATGAAGCAAGATGAGGCAAGATGAGGAAGATGAGGCAAGATGAAGCAGGATGAGGCAAGATGAAGCAAGATGAAGCAAGATGAAGCAAGATGAAGCAAGATGAAGCAAGATGAGGCAAGATGAGGCAAGATGAGGCAAAATGAAGCAAGATGAAGCAAGATGAAGAAAGATGAAGCAAGATGAAGCAAGATGAGGCAAGATGAGGTAAGATGAAGCAAGATGAAGCAACATGAGGCAAGATGAAGAAGATGAGGCACGATGAGGCAAAATGAAACAAGATGAAGCAAAATGAAGCAAGATGAAGCAATATTAGGTAAGATGAAACAAGATGAAGCAAGATGAAGGAAGATGAGGCAAGATGAAGAAAGATGAAGCAAGATGAAGCAAGATGAGGCAAGATGAGGTAAGATGAAGGAAGATGAGGCAACATGAGGCAAGATGAAGAAGATGAGGCATGATGAGGCAAAATGAGGCAAAATGAAGCAAGATGAAGCAAGATGAAGGAAGATGAGGCAAGATGAAACAAGATGAAGCAAGATGAAGCAAGATGAGGCAAGATGAGGTACGATGAGGCAAGATGAAGCAAGATGAGGCAAGATGAGGCAAAATGAAGCAAGATGAGGTAAGATGAGGCAAGATGAAGCAAGATGAGGCAAGATGAAGCAAGATGAGGTAAGATGAGGCAAGATGAGGTAAGATGAGGCAAGATGATGCAAGATGAGGCAAGATGAGGCAAGATGAAGCAAGATGAGGCAAGATGAGGAAGATGAGGCAAGATGAAGCAGGATGAGGCAAGATGAAGCAAGATGAAGCAAGATGAAGCAAGATGAAGCAAGATGAAGCAAGATGAGGCAAGATGAGGCAAGATGAGGCAAAATGAAGCAAGATGAAGCAAGATGAAGAAAGATGAAGCAAGATGAAGCAAGATGAGGCAAGATGAGGTAAGATGAAGCAAGATGAAGCAACATGAGGCAAGATGAAGAAGATGAGGCACGATGAGGCAAAATGAAACAAGATGAAGCAAAATGAAGCAAGATGAAGCAATATTAGGTAAGATGAAACAAGATGAAGCAAGATGAAGGAAGATGAGGCAAGATGAAGAAAGATGAAGCAAGATGAAGCAAGATGAGGCAAGATGAGGTAAGATGAAGGAAGATGAGGCAACATGAGGCAAGATGAAGAAGATGAGGCATGATGAGGCAAAATGAGGCAAAATGAAGCAAGATGAAGCAAGATGAAGGAAGATGAGGCAAGATGAAACAAGATGAAGCAAGATGAAGCAAGATGAGGCAAGATGAGGTACGATGAGGCAAGATGAAGCAAGATGAGGCAAGATGAGGCAAAATGAAGCAAGATGAGGTAAGATGAGGCAAGATGAAGCAAGATGAGGCAAGATGAAGCAAGATGAGGTAAGATGAGGCAAGATGAAGCAAGATGAGGTAAGATGAGGCAAGATGAAGCAAGATGAGTCAAGATGAAGCAAGATGAGGTAAGATGAGGCAAGATGAGGCAAGATGAGGCAAGATGAAGTAAGATGAGGTAAGATGAGGCAAGATGAGGCAAGATGAGGCAAGATGAAGCATGATGAAGCAAGATGAAGCAAGATGATGTAAGATGAGGCAAGATGAGGTAAGATGAAGCAAGATGAGGCAAGATGAAGCAAAATGAGGTAAGATGAAGCAAGATGAAGCAAGATGAGGCAAGATCAGGCAAGATGAAGCAAAATGAAGCAGGATGAAGCAAGATGAGGCAAGATGAGGCAAGACGAAGCAAGATGAAGCAAGATGAGGTAAGATGAGGTAAAATGAGGCAAGATGAAGCAAGATGAAGCAAGATGAAGCAAGATGAGGCAAGATGAGGCAAGATAAAACAAGATGAGGCAAGATGAGGCAAGATGAAGCAAAATGAAGTAAGATGAAGCAAGATGAAGCAAGATGAGGCAAGATGAGGTAAGATGAAACAAGATGAGGCAAGATGAGGCAAGATGAAGCAACAGGAAGCAAGATGAAGCAAGACGAAGCAAGATGAAGCAAGATGAGGCAAGATGAGGCAAGATGAGGTAAGATGAAGCAAGATGAGGCAAGATGAAGCAAAATGAGGTAAGATGAAGCAAGATGAAGCAAGATGAGGCAAGATCAGGCAAGATCAGGCAAGACAAAGCAAGATGAAGCAAGATGAGGAAAGATGAAGGAAGATGCAGCAAGATGAAGCAAGATGAAGCAAGATGAAGCAAGATGAAGCAAGATGAGGTAAGATGAGGCAAGATGAAGCAAGATGAGGTAAGATGAGGCAAGATGAAGCAAGATGAGGCAAGATGAGGCAAGATGAAGCAACATGAAGCAAGATGAAGCAAAATGAAGCAAGATGAGGCAAGATGAGGATAGATGAGGCAAGATGAGGATAGATGAGGCAAGATGAGGCAAGATGAGGCAAGATGAAGCAAGATGAGGCAAGATGAAGCAAGATGAAGCAAGATGAAGCAAAATGAAGCAAGATAAGGCAAGATGAGGTAAGATGAAACAAGATGAGGCAAGATGAGGCAAGATGAGGCAAGACGAAGCAAGATGAAGCAAGATGAGGCAAGATTAAGCAAGATGAAGCAAGATGAAGCAAGACGAAGCAAGATGAAGCAAGATGAGGCAAGATGAGGCAAGATGAGGTAAGATGAAGCAAGATGAGGCAAGATGAAGCAAAATGAGGTAAGATGAAGCAAGATGAAGCAAGATGAGGCAAGATCAGGCAAGATGAGGCAAGATGAAGCAGGATGAAGCAAGATGAGGCAAGATGAGGCAAGACGAAGCAAGATGAAGCAAGATGAGGCAAGATGAAGGAAGATGCAGCAAGATGAAGCAAGATGAAGCAAGATGAAGCAAGATGAGGCAAGATGAGGTAAGATGAGGCAAGATGAAGCAAGATGAGGTAAGATGAAGCAAGATGAGGCAAGATGAGGCAAGATGGGGTAAGATAAAGCATGATGAAGCAAGATGAAGCAAGATGAGGAAAGATGAGGTAAGATGAGGCAAGATGAGGCAAGATGAAGCAAGATGAAGCAAGATGAAGCAAGATGAGGCAAGATGAAGCAAGATGCAGCAAGATGAAGCAAGATGAAGTAAGATGAGGTAAGATGAGGCAAGATGAGGTAAGATGAGGCAAGATGAAGCAAGATGAGGTAAGATGAAGCAAGATGAGGCAAGATGAGGCAAGATGGGGTAAGCAAGACGAAGCAAGATGAAGCAAGATGAGGCAAGATGAGGATAGATGAAGCAAGATGAAGCAAGACGAAGCAAGATGAAGCAAGATGAGGCAAGATGAGGCAAGATGAGGTAAGATGAAGCAAGATGAGGCAAGATGAAGCAAAATGAGGTAAGATGAAGCAAGATGAAGCAAGATGAGGCAAGATCAGGCAAGATCAGGCAAGACAAAGCAAGATGAAGCAAGATGAGGAAAGATGAAGGAAGATGCAGCAAGATGAAGCAAGATGAAGCAAGATGAAGCAAGATGAAGCAAGATGAGGTAAGATGAGGCAAGATGAAGCAAGATGAGGTAAGATGAGGCAAGATGAAGCAAGATGAGGCAAGATGAGGCAAGATGAGGCAAGATGAAGCAACATGAAGCAAGATGAAGCAAAATGAAGCAAGATGAGGCAAGATGAGGATAGATGAGGCAAGATGAGGCAAGATCAAGCAAGATGAGGCAAGATGAGGCAAGATGAAGCAAGATGAGGCAAGATGAAGCAAGATGAAGCAAGATGAAGCAAAATGAAGCAAGATGAGGCAAGATGAGGTAAGATGAAACAAGATGAGGCAAGATGAAGCAAGATGAGGCAAGACGAAGCAAGATGAGGAAAGATGAAGCAAGAAGAAGAAAGATGATGGAAGACGAGGCAAGATGAGGCAAGATGAGGCAAGATGAAGCAAGATGAAGCAAGATGAAGCAAGATGAAGCAAGATGAAGCAAGATGAGGCAAGATGAAGCAAGATGAAGCAAGATGAAGCAAGATGAGGCAAGATGATGCAAGATGAAGTAAGATGAGGCAAGATGAAGCAAGATGAAGCAAGATAAGGCAAGATGAGGTAAGCTGAGGAAAGATGAAGCACGATGAAGCAGGATGAAGCAAGATGATGCAAGGTGAAGCAAGATGAAGCAAGATGAAGCCAGATGAAGCCAGATGAAGCAAGATGAGGCAAGATGAAGTAAGATGAAGCAAGATGAAGCAAGATGAGGTAAGATGAAGCAAGATGAGGCAAGATGAGGCAAGATGAAGCAAGATGAAGCAAGATGAAGCAAGATGAAGCCAGATGAAGCAAGATGAAGCAAGATGACGCAAGATAAGGTAAGACGAAGGAAGATGAGGCAAGATGAAGCAAGATGAAGCAAGATGAGGCAAGATGAGGTGAGATGAAGTAAGATAAAGCAAGAGAAAGCAAGATGAGGCAAGATGAGGCAAGATGAAGCAAGATGAGGCAAGATGAAGCAAGATGAAGCAAGATGAAGCAAGATGAAGCAAGATGAGGCAAGATGAGGCAAGATGAAGAAAGATGAAGCAAGATGAGGCAAGATGAGGTGAGATGAAGTAAGATAAAGCAAGAGAAAGCAAGATGAGGCAAGATGAGGCAAGATGAAGCAAGATGAGGCAAGATGAAGCAAGATGAGGAAAGATGAAGCACGATGAAGCAGGATGAAGCAAGATGATGCAAGGTGAAGCAAGATGAAGCAAGATGAAGCCAGATGAAGCAAGATGAGGCAAGATGAAGCAAGATGAAGTAAGATGAAGCAAGATGAAGCAAGATGAGGTAAGATGAAGCAAGATGAGGCAAGATGAGGCAAGATGAAGCAAGATGAAGCAAGATGAAGCAAGATGAAGCCAGATGAAGCAAGATGAAGCAAGATGACGCAAGATAAGGTAAGACGAAGCAAGATGAGGCAAAATGAAGCAAGATGAAGCAAGATGAGGCAAGATGAGGTGAGATGAAGTAAGATAAAGCAAGAGAAAGCAAGATGAGGCAAGATGAGGCAAGATGAAGCAAGATGAGGCAAGATGAAGCAAGATGAAGCAAGATGAAGCAAGATGAGGCAAGATGAAGCAAGATGAAGCAAGATGAAGCAAGATGAGGCAAGATGAGGCAAGATGAGGCAAGATTAGGTAACATGAATCAAGATGAAGCAAGATGACGCAAGATAAGGTAAGACGAAGGAAGATGAGGTAAGATGAAGCAAGATGAAGCAAGATGAGGCAAGATGAGGTGAGATGAAGTAAGATAAAGCAAGAGAAAGCAAGATGAGGCAAGATGAGGGAAGATGAAGCAAGATGAGGCAAGATGAAGCAAGATGAAGCAAGATGAAGCAAGATGAGGCAAGATGAGGCAAGATGAAGCAAGATGAAGCAAGATGAGGCAAGATGAGGCAAGATTAAGCAAGATGAAGCAAGATGAGGCAAGATGAAGCAAGATGAAGCAAGATGAAGCAAGACGAGGCGAGATGATGCAAGATGAGGCAAGAGGAAGCAAGATGAGGCAAGATGAAGCAAGATGAAGCAAGATGAGGCAAGATGAGGTAAGATGAAGAAAGGTGAAGCAAGATGAAGCAAGATGAAGCAAGATGAAGCAAGATGAAGCAAGATGAAGCAAGATGAAGCAAGATGAGGCAAGATGAGGCAAGATGAGGTGAGATGAAGTAAGATGAAGCAAGATGAAGCAAGATGAAGCAAGATGAAGCAAGATGAAGCAAGATGAGGCAAGATGAGGCAAGATGAAGCAAGATGAAGCAAGATGAAGCAAGATGAAGCAAGATGAGGCAAGATGAGGCAAGATGAGGTGAGATGAAGTAAGATGAAGCAAGATGAAGCAAGATGAAGCAAGATGAAGCAAGATGAGGCAAGATGAGGCAAGATGAAGCAAGATGAAGCAAGATGAGGCAAGATGAGGCAAGATGAGGCAAGATGAAGCAAGATGAAGCAAGATGAGGCAAGATGAGGCAAGATTAGGCAAGATGAAGCAAGATGAGGCAAGATGTGGTAAGATGAGGCAAGATGAGGCAAGATGAAGCAAGATGAAGCAAGATGAAGCAAGATGAAGCAAGATGAAGCAAGATGAAGCAAGATGAAGCAAGATGAGGCAAGATGAAGCAAGACGAGGCAAGATGAAGCAAGATGAGGCAAGATGAGGCAAGATTAGGAAGATGAGGCAAGATGAGGCAAGATGAGGTAAGATGAGACAAGATGAGGCAAGATGAGGCAAGATGAAGCAAGATGAAGCAAGACGAAGCAAGAAGAAGCAAGATGAGGCAAGATGAAGCAAGACGAGGCAAGATGAAGCAAGATGAGGCAAGATGAAGCAGGATGAGGTAAGATGAAGCAAGATGAAGCAAGATGAGGCAAGATGAGGCAAGATTAGGTAAGATGAAGCAAGATGAGGCAAGATGAGGTAAGATAAGGTAAGACGAAGGAAGATGAGGTAAGATGAGGCAAGATGAAGCAAGATGAAGAAAGATGAAGCAAGATGAGGTAAGATGAGGCAAGATGAGGTAAGATGAGGTAAGATGAAGTAAGATGAAGCAAGATGGAGCAGGATGAAGCAAGATGAAGCAAGATGAAGCAAGATGAAGCAAGATGAAGCAAGATGAGGTAAGATGAGGCAAGATGAGGCAAGATGAGGCAAGACAATGCAAGATGAGGCAAGATGAGGCAAGATGAAGCAAGATGAGGCAAGATGAGGCAAGATGAAGCAAGATGAGGCAAGATGAGGCAAGATGAGGCAAGATGAAGCAAGATGAGGCAAGATGAAGCAAGATCAAGCAAGATGAGGCAAGATGAGGCAAGATGAGGCAAAATGAAGCAAGATGAAGCAAGATGAAGAAAGATGAAGCAAGATGAAGCAAGATGAGGCAAGATGAGGTAAGATGAAGGAAGATGAGGCAACATGAGGCAAGATGAAGAAGATGAGGCACGATGAGGCAAAATGAAACAAGATGAAGCAAGATGAAGCAAGATGAAGCAATATTAGGTAAGATGAAACAAGATGAAGCAAGATGAAGGAAGATGAGGCAAGATGAAGCTAGATGAAGCAAGATGAAGCAAGATGAGGCAAGATGAGGTAAGATGAAGGAAGATGAGGCAACATGAGGCAAGATGAAGAAGATGAGGCACGATGAGGCAAAATGAGGCAAAATGAAGCAAGATGAAGCAAGATGAAGCAATATTAGGTAAGATGAAACAAGATGAAGCAAGATGAAGGAAGATAAGGCAAGATGAAGCAAGATGAAGCAAGATGAAGCAAGATGAGGCAAGATGAAGCAAGATGAGGCAAGATGAGGCAAGATGAGGTAAGATGAAGTAAGATGAGGCAAGATGAAGCAAAATGAAGCAAGATGAAGCAAGATGCAGCAAGATGAGGTAAGATGAAGCAAGGTGAGGCAAGATGAGGCAAGATGAGCCTCAAGACGATGGAAGAAAATTTAGGTCACCCATTTATACCAGCTTTGTGCTGAAGGGTCAACCTTTAATAGTAATACAATACAATAATACAAAAAGAAAATGAAAGGAGAGTACAGGGTGAGGTGATAATAGTTTGATAAAAAGGATGCAGCTCATGGAGACAGGGCAACAGATGGTAATACAAAACACTACTCATTAATGGCAATAGGATGCCAAAGCTAAGAATTCCATTCACACTCTTCCACTCACAGCTTCAAAGAAGTAAGAGGAAAACTTGACAGCATCTAATGTTGCCGATGTCACAATCAGCTTCAGCTCCGGCCTCCTCTCAACTGCCTACACAGAGGAAGCAAGGCAACACGCAGAGCACTCAGTGAACAAAACTCTCTCACGGCCTCATAGTACCGTACACACACTACGTACACAGTGTATATTACTGCATGTATGTATTGTGGAGCCTGGGGAGTGGACACACATACGTATATATTATGGAGTACAAGATTTGTACACTACATTCAGAGCCTGACACACACACACGCACGTGCACGCACACACACACACACACACACACATACACACACACAAAGACACACACACACACACACATCAACAACAGCAAGTGATGTTGCAGACACTGTATGTAATCATTCCGCCATTTCCAACTCCAACCAATCTAAATCAAGTACTGATATCATTTAATTACTGGCACTATTAATTACTGACATCACCTAACAGTAATGAAGCAGTGAAATCACTCTCCCTCACTCTCAGTTAAAGGAACACATCTTTACTCTATCAACAGTTCTTGGAAGGCTGTTTGACAATACAAAACTATCTTCTATAAGCCAGTTCACAAAGAATACCTACACACACACATACGTACCTTCTTCATCAATCCAAAGAGGACATCTGTGTGAATGGTCCTCTCGTGTGCCTCGTCCAACATGATCACAGCATACTGTGAGAGATCGTTGTCCACTAAACTCTCCCTCAACAGCATACCATCTGTCATGTACTTTATGACTGTCTCAGGACTGGTGCAGTCTTCGAAGCGAATGGTATAACCAACCTGTGGGGGGGAGGAGGAGGAGGGAAGGGGAGGGGAGGAGGAGGGAAAGGGGAGACGAGAAGGGCAGAAGGGGAGACATACAAGGAAAGGTGGGTTGAGAGAGGGAAGACAGAAGAAAGTGAATAGAATAGGGTGTTCCAAAGTGGGAGGATCAAACAGATGCGTGAAAGGTGACAAGGCTCCCATGCTGTCATCAGTCCTTCCAACACACACCTCTTGTCCCATAATGCAACCAAACTCCTCTGAGACTCGCTTGGCTACGGACATGGCTGCCACACGACGAGGCTGAGTGCAGCCAATCTTTCCCCTGACAGTGAACCCCTCCTCAGCAATGTACTGTGTGATTTGAGTGGTCTTCCCACTACCAGTTTCTCCAATGACTATGAGGACCTGATTGTCCTTCACAGCCTGAGCAGAAGAGAGAAGGGTGAGCACACAGGGTTCACAAACACAGCCCCCCCCCCCCCACACACATATATGCACATAAACACACATCCACACATATGTACACATACATTTACACACACACATACGTATGTACACATACAACACACACACACACACACACACACACACACACACACACACACACACACACACACACACACACACACACGGTGACACCACACACACACACACACACCACACACACACACACACATTCAGGAACGCACACACCCACACACACCTGGACCAGCTCTTGTTTGAGCTTGTAAATGGGCAGCCCTTGTCGCTGTTCCAAAAGAGACTTCTTTGTCTTTATCCCGTACGAGGCCTTGTTCCCTCCGAACGAAGCCCTCTTCCACTCAGGGAGTTCAGCAGGTGTCAGGCTACTCTTGAAGTCAGCAGCCAGGAACCTGTTCTCATCTGCTGTCATGGGGTCAGTCCAGGTCTTCCCAATGTCCTTTGGGACGTTGTCCTGGTCCAACTCCCTCTCTGCCTGCCGTGCCTCACGTCTCTCCTTGGATAGGGCACTCTGGGTCATTGCAGCCCTTTGCAGAGAGCCATCAGGATTCTGTGGGGGAGGGGGAGGGGGATGAGGACAGGAGAGTGGAGCAGGAGTGGAAGGAGAGGGGTGGGAGAGGGAGGAGAGACAGGACTGAGGCTGCATGCTTGAGCATGATGCATTGCAGATCATATAATTCGTATCATGGCACACCTTGACTATCCTGACAGGGCTAACGTTGGCCGTGAGCTTGGTCTGGCCTCTCAGGAATGCAGGCTCCTCCTCCACCAGCTCCACCTCGTAGTCATCATCCGACCCACCGTCATCCTTCTCAGGGAGAATGCCACTCTCCTCAGAGAATCCAGGGTAGTCACGTTTGTCCAAGACACCAGCAGCTATCAGCTGAACAGACAGACAGACACACAAACACCGGGAAAGAAGGACGTAGCTTAAATCAAATCAAGTAAAGCTTGACTCTTTCTCCCCTCCTCATGCTTACACACCTCACCCTCACTCCCCTTACACCCTCTCCTCCTGCACACCTGCTTAATCTCCCACTTTTCAGGAGATGTCATTCTAGTAAGAGGTTTAGACTCTCTGCCGATGCCGACATCTTGTCTCACGGGACCAGTGATCACGTTGGTTGGACGATCTGGATTGCGAGCAGCCGTTGCCCCACCCACAGCATCCCCCACCTCCCCGCCCACCAGCAGACGGTTCTGACTCAGGTTCAGGTCTTCTCCTGATACTTGGTCAACATCCTAGCAGTGACAGGAACAGGAGGGAGATGTCACTCAATGACGGAGGTGGGATGACAATGTCAAACTAGTGATGAGGGAAGGGCGGCAAGTCAATGTTAATGTTGTGACAGGAAAGGGAGACACTGTCAACCCAGTGACAGGAAAAAAGATAAAACTGTCAAATTAGTGTCAGGGGAGTGGTCGACGTGACCTCTACGTATAACGAGATACTCCATAACAAGCACTTGGATGGCCATTAAACTAACATGGCAACTTTTCTGCAATTGACAGAAATGGGCTAAACTTGTGGAGTGACGTAACACGCAACAATATTATGTGAGTACCTCAGCATACCTTCATAGAGAGTCCCATCTTTGATCCTGTGATGGAGAGGACCTTCACAAACACGTGGTCCCCTCTCTTCACTACATCGGATACATTGCTCACTCTTCCCTCTCGGCGGAGGTTTGAGATGTGGACCAGTCCCTCATGTCGCCCACGCACACCATCCAACTGAACGAAGCACCCAAACTGCATCATACTGGTCACGCGTCCATTGTATATCTGCAATACGTATGTTGGGTCACATGACAAACATGTGACTGTCGTGTGATGAGCATGCAGCTGTCATGTGACTGTCACATGACTGACTCACTTGTGATACTACAGGCTGACTAGGCCGACTGTCTTGTCTGCCATGGAGCTCACCGCGAGGTGACCGTGACCGAGATCTAGTCCTGGATCGTCTGCGTCTGTCCCTCGACCTGCTCCTGCTACGCCGGTGTCTTCTCCTTCGTTCGTAACTGCTTGATCGACTCCTCCTCCTCCTCCTCCTTCGTTCATCTCTCTCTGCACTTCGTGACCGTGATCTGGAGCGGGATCGACCCCTTCGGCGACGTGGCTGCTCCTCCTTCATTGCAGCACTTTTGCCTTTATCCTCTAATGTGGCATTTTTGGATGTCTGGATCAGTGACTCTAACTACATATAGGCAACAGCGGAGAAACAAACACATACGTATGTATTATGGGGAAAAGGATACTGCAATACACAGCATTTTCTGCTGTCTTCACCAGAGAAGTTGGAGACCCAGCCCAGAAAGAAGGAATTTTGCAGGAATACCCCACAGCATTTCACATGTACGGCCCTTCACTGGTCAATGTGGTGGGTGGAGCTGTGTCATGTACGCACGTACCTGGTTCATGGCCTCCCAAGTTACTTTCTCATCCTCAGTTGGCTCCAGGAGGCTCTTGGCTCGCTCAGGGTTATCTGAGATGGCCAGACCTGGGAACTGCTTCTTCTTCTGCTGCAGGTGTTCATCCTCCACCTTCACTTGACTGAGGGCGCCATCCATTGGCTTGTCTGAAGTCTTGTCTGCCAAGAGAAACAGAAGCATACGTTATACATTAACCTCTACCAACAACTCTGGTTGTGCCAGGTATGTAAGCAAAGCGACTCTACATGTACAAACCTTTCTTTTTCTTTGGCTTTGGTGGCCGCATGGTGTGGATGATTCTGAGCAAGCTCTCAGTAAATGAATCCTGTATATAGTAGCAACATCACCTTATGGTATACCTGTGTGTGTGTATGTGTACATGTGTACGTGTGTGTGTAAGTGTACATGTGTGTGTACACATCTGTGTGAGCACACAATGTCACTTACAGGGAACTCAGCTCCATTCTTGGCCAAAACTTTCCGAAACTTTTCAACAGTAGTGTGTTTCTCTGCCAATGCAATGATAAACTCGGCTGGGGGAAGGAAGGACAGACGCTCAAACACAGTCTACAAAGGATTGAGCCTACTAAAATCGCGCAAAAGAAGTCATTTACACCCTCCAGTTCTCACCTAGATCCTTGTCATTCAGCCCCAAGTGGTTCTCTAGCTCTGTACACACCTTGGACACGAGGGATAGCTGTTCCAACCGTTCAATCTCGTCCATGTTTATCGAACGGTCGACGTACGTTTTGCCATACAAATTCCCAGTCCGAATTTACCATGTCAGATTCCCATTCTGCATTGTACTGTGTTCAACCCCAAGAGTGCTACTCTTGGTTCAGTGGATCTGCAACTGATATCTATATAGTACCAACAATTCATGCATTGTGCTGTTAATACATTTATGCTGTAGCCAACAGCAGGATGACATTCAAGGTGCCGTACTATCTAAATCCATGCGTAACTGTCATTGTTGTATGCATGGCGCGTGTACGTATGTACATGAGCTACTGGTGGCAGCGTCTTGCCCAGTCAGTTGGTTCATCCACCAAACCTCTGCAGAACAACTCTCTCTTTTCACTTCTAACAAGCATGCTCCCTCAACTAGCTGGCGGGTGATACATGCATGACTCCAGCCATGCCCTGTGATAGCAACAATCACATCTGAACTGGCAGGGATTAACGAGCATTCGTAGATATCCACTGTAAAAGCACAGATAATATTATGTAATTGGATGTACATATACTGTCGTAGCTTGTATTGGCATGCAATGGGAGGCAACTGTGGACATAATTACGTATGCTGTCCTCATGACCAGCCCCTCCCACGCACTAATATACCGCGGCGCATCCCATGCAAACTGAACTGAACAGATCTGGAGAGAGACCAGAAAGCGTGTCTAGTATTACGGTCAATGTAACTAGTGCTGGCCCTGCTGGCTCGGTTGGGCGGCTTGCTTACACAGACGGAGTACAATAGAGGAGCTGAGCATGGATGAATTCATAGAACTAGCGGGAATCGGTATTGATTCCGGCGGGCCGGTTGTAGACAGCCGAACGGAAATGGACCCCTGGAGAAGCCATGGAAGGGAGCGAGTACTAAAGCCTTCGGGTGTCAGCACTTCCAGCATTAACGAGTTCTCGCTTTTAGGGGGCAGTGTCCTAGGCGGGGAGTTTGTGTCGAGTTTCATCGGAGAAGAGGAAGGCGGGGAGGCCGAGACAATGACGGGTTCTACAGCGAGCCAACCAGCCAACAACTTTCTCAAGGTGGACCGAGGCGAAGTGTTCGCTGGTGAGAGTTTCACTGTGTTCTGGAACGTCTCTGAACCGCGCAGCGCCAACGACTGGATTGGTCTCTTCCGCGCTAGTGAGTTTCGGGTTGGGGATAGGTGCGTATAGCCGCGGGGAAAGACTAGCCAGGCTTGACTGTTTTGTACGTGTGCCTGATTTTGGCGCCAATTCAAGTCCATTGTTGCAGAGAGAGAGAGTAGGGAGGGAGAGGTCTCTCACCTTGCCCTCCCTCCCCTCTTCCCCTCCTACTCTTTACTGTTTGTGTGCACACACAATGCAGTGGTCTGTGGTAGTGTGTGTGTCTGGTACAGGATACAGGTGGAGGACGTGGAGCCACAAACTAGTAAATTCCACTTCCTTCCTTGTACTGTCAGGAGTCTCTGAGAATGAATTTGACATCCCCTGTAGCTGTACCATGCTGCACATTGCATGTACGTAGATTCGGGCCTGGTATCATGCTAAATACACACGTCACTCCTTTCACTGAGCCATATCAGCAGGTGTGTGTGTGTGTGTGTGTGTGTGTGTGTGTGTGTGTGTGTGTGTGTGTGTGTGTGTGTGTGTGTGTGTGTGTGTGTGTGTGTGTGTGTGTGTGTGTGTGTGTGTGTGTGTGCATGTACGTATGTGTGTGACTCTCCACAAAAGGGTACTTTTGCAAATTGAAAACACTGTAATAGTAACTCATGCCCTGGACTCCTCATAAGGAAAGGTATGATATATCCTGGGTCATGTGAAGACAGGGCATTCCTGTAAGTAGAGAGGGTGTCCTGTTCTCCACACTGCTTCTACGTTGGCAGTGCTTGTAGTAGACATGGCTGCATGCATTTTGTGGTGGAATGGTGCTCTTGTAAATATTCGTATTCATACTTACAAAGTGTTTGCTTCAGGGAAGGGGAGAGGGCGCTGTGAGGCAGTTGTGTGTAAATCCCTTGAGATGCTGCACAGTACGTGGCCGATGAGTTCCTTTCACTGTCACCACTTCTCCTTGCCTCTCCTTTAAGCCGTCGCTGTGTTCCACTGTCCACAGCCGACGTTGCTTCCCTTCTGCATGTTCTCCGTGTGCATGCTATACGTACCTGTCATGTTATAGTGACATGCCTCATTGCAGGCATGCGGCAGCTTCAAGTGGATTCCTTATGCGTTCAGAATGACAGTGGAATCCTTCCAAGTGCCTCTCCTTCTCCCTGTGTGGTATTCATGTGTGTATGCTGTTGCCTTCCTGATTTGGTTGTGTTAGGAGGTTAAGTGTATTAGGAGCATTGAAGGCCATTGATCTGTGACTGCACTGTGGGGGCTCTTTCCTCTGTGTGTGTGTGTGTGTGTGTGTGTGTGTGTGTGTGTGTGTGTGTGTGTGTGTGTGTGTGTGCGTGCAATCACATGGGGAGACCCATAAATGTACGTATATGTCTTGCTGGAACTCTCACATTTCCTGTTATTTGAATAGTGAGTGTTGAATAGCTTGATGTGGTCAGCTGTAGCTTTGAACTTGTCATTGATAGGCTGTGGCTTGGTGCATCTATAACGATGGTGCTTTTCCAGGTCCCTTCTTCTTTAACCTGACACTGTCAAATTTACCTCATGAGCAGAGGTATCTACAAATTGTCGGTGTATGAGGTGTGCACAAGGGCTGACCAGTTGTGAAGCTAAGTGGGTTTGAGTGAAGATTGTGCTCTCATATCCCGAGATAAAGATAAACATTATTTCCATATGCATTTATACGTACTTGCGTGTTATAGTCTTGCGTAACCAGACCGCCATTTTGTAGACTCCGCCTACATGAATAGCAAAGTCTACAAAATGTTGGTCTGGCTATGCAGGAATATGCATATTAGTTACGTATGTGAATGGTTGGCCATCAAACAATGAAGTAAGTGGCTGTAATAGTAGCTGTGTAGGGGAGTTTTGGGGATGGTATGAACCTATTGTTGGACAATTAGGGGGCTATGTTTGTGGTTGCTGATGAATGTGTTGTTTGTGGTGTGTGTGGTGTGTGCGTGTGTGTGTGTGTGTGTGTGTGTGTGTGTGTGTGTGTGTGTGTGCACGCGCATGTGTGTGCGTGTGTGTATATGCATGTGTGTGTGTGTGTGCATGTGTGTGTGTGTGTGTGTGTGTGTGTGTGTGTGTGTGTGTGTGTGTGTGTGTGTGTGTGTGTGTGTGAGAATACGGTCTAATTGCCACAGTTTGCAAAAATTCTGTGTGACCTCTGGTCAGAAAGGACTGAGTTCTTGGGAAGATATAGGAACGGGCAGTTTGTGGTTGGAGGAGAATGCAATTTCCTAGTGGTTTCTTCACCTTATCTGTGTATGCTATCAGTTTGTGCTCTGGAGGGTTTCACTGTATTGTGAACTAACGTGTTGAGAGGTGTTTTCATCAAGACAGCCCATAAATTAGACCTCTTGTCTATTGGCCACAAGGAATGCATGGGTAGCTCAGTGGTGAGGCGTGTGGTGTGTAGTGTTATTGCAGCAAGAAACACACATTCATACACTTACACACTCACAGTGTGTGCCTCCACATGTTGTGTATACTAACCCATTGTGTGCATGTACGTACAGTATATGCAAGCAGATGGTGTTGTGTGTGTGTGATGAATGAGGTATGTGTATGCTATAATGCCAAGTGAGGGAGAGGTGTGTGTGTTTTAATTTCTAACAGGAAGGGAGTGCTGCCATGCCAAGTGAGGAAGAGGTGTGTGTGTGTTTTAACCCCTAACAGGAAGGGAGTGCTGCCATGCCAAGTGAGGGAGAGGTGTGTGTGTTTTACTTCTAACAGGAAGGGAGTGCTGAAATGTGATTACACACATCTCTATCCTGGAGACCTTTGGGACAGTTTGGGACAGACCCAAGTGTCCTCATTAGAGAGGTGTCCTTATTTCAGAGGTAGTTTGTACACATCTCTATGTAGCTGGGACAATAGGCACTGTCCTCAGTAGAGAGGTGTCCTTATTTCAGAGGTAGTTTGTACACATCTCTATGTAGCTGGGACAGTAGGTACTGTCTTCATTAGAGAGGTGACCTTATTTCAGAGGTAGTTTTGTACACATCTCAATGTACCTGGAATAGAAAGCACTCTCCTAATTAGAGAGGGGTCCTTGTTTCAGAGTTTATTTTGTACACATCTGTCTGGGACAGTAAGCACTGTCCTCATTGGAGAAGTCTCTTGAGGCATGTGCCCAAGCGTTCCACTGTACATACCTGTACATTTTTCACTATAATAGTTTGTTGCTGAATGGCAGTACTCTTAGCTGGCCTGCCGGAGGTGCTTGCACAGCTACTGTATACCTGCACACATACACTTGTGAGACTTCACCATGAGAGAATTCCTGTCACATGGTGCGTTGGCTAGTGTCTGCAATCTCTGTTGGCATGTGTACCCCTTACAAGGGCTTCAGCAGGCTTTCATTCTCTCTCTGTGTGTGTTGCGCTGCAATATGTATGCGGTTTGAAGCGATATGCTATTGAGTTAGTGAGTAGCATGGTGTACAAAATTACCTCTCTCCATAATTAGTATAAAGGGCAACCTTCACATGAATAGGGAAGCAAGTTAGTGAGTAGCCACTAGTCACTGAGCTTTGTTAACAGTATGTACATATATATGAGTGTTTTGTGCAGTTGTCACTCCATTGGGAGCCATCTGTGAGTCCTCTATTGAGAGCTAGGTGGCCTTATTTCAGAGGTGGTTTTGTACACAGCTCTATGTAGTGGGGACAGCAGACACTGTCCTCATTAGAGAGGTGGCCTTATTTCAGAGGTGGTTTTGTACACAGCTCTATGTAGAGGGGACAGCAGACACTGTCCTCATTAGAGAGGTGGTCTTATTTCAGAGGTGGTTTTGTACACAGCTCTATGTAGAGGGGACAGCAGGCACTGTCCTCATTAGAGAGGTGGCCTTATTTCAGAGGTGGTTTTGTACACAGCTCTATGTAGAGGGGACAGCAGACACTGTCCTCATTAGAGAGGTGGCCTTATTTCAGAGGTGGTTTTGTACACAGCTCTATGTAGAGGGGACAGCAGACACTGTCCTCAAAAGAGAGGTGGCCTTATTTCAGAGGTGGTTTTGTACACAGCTCTATGTAGCCGGGACAGCAGGCACTGTCCTGTATAGAGAGGCTTCCCTATTCATGTGAAGGTTGCCCTTTATACTAATTATGAAGAGAGGTAATTTTGTACACCATTCTACGCACAGTGTATACGTACGTACGTAGTTCAGATTACAAGCAATAAAGGTGTCCTAATAGGGAGGTGCCCAGTGTATGGTATACACTCTGCACTTGTATGCTTGCATTCCTAGCACCCAGTCTGTTATGGATACCTTTCAACATATGTAATTGCTGCAGTGTTCCTCTGATGTAATGGCACATGTGATTTAACTTCCTACAACTTCCCCTTTGTATTCCTGGAGGTTATGTTTAGAGGACAAATTGATTATGGGAATTAACCCTTTAAACTTCTCATTACGTATCTGCAGATGACCTGGACCCTTTCAAGTATCTTGACCAAAGAGAGAGAGGACTAAACACTGTGAATGAGGCGAAGCTCGTGTGGCATGTGGCAAAGGACTGTGTCACAGGTGAGTTTGTGGTCCTTGACATGCTCGTGTGCCGCGCACACATGCACGCTATAGGATAGTGGAATGTTTCCTTGTCGCTGTTTTCTACATGCCTCATACGTACATATGTACCTGCCTACCTGTCCCACCCACCTGCCCCGCCCTCAGAGCCCAAAGTGTCAGTCTGCCTGCGTTATTTCCGCTCCAATGGCAAGGTGGCTGCCACCAGTGACAACTTTGTGATCAGGGGCCGTGATCTTGATGTGGGGGACCTCCTGGATGGACTGGACCCCCTCAGCTTTCCTGCGGTCGATGGAGGAGGGAATGGCCTTGACGGGATTGGAACTGGAGACAAGCTATACATGACACTGAGCGGTATGGTGTCACTGCAGCATGGGAGGGGAGGGGAGGGGAGGGGTGTGGGGAGGGAATGGGAGGGATGTTGGGAGACGAGGGGAGGGGAGGGGAGGGGTGTGGGGAGGGAATGGGAGGGGTGTTGGGAGGAGAGGGGAGGGGAGGGGAGGGGTGTGAGGAGGGAATGAGAGGGGTGTTGGGAGAGGAGGGGAGGGGGAGGGGAGGGAAGAGGAGGGGAAGGGTGTGTTGGACAGAGGAGTGTATCACTCTTCGTTTCACATGTGGTTTCACTTCATTGTACGTAGATATATCAGCTACTGGTCTGCGGACCAGTCTGCTCGGTCCACCAAGTCCGTATGTGCGAGCAATGGTGAAGAATGGCAACGGTGCACTGGAGCCTTCCACTGTCGCTGAACAGAGACGGATCAACCCATGCTCCTTGACAGCTAATCCCTCATGGAAAGGAGTGGTGAGTGTGGGGGAGGGGGAGGGGGGGCTTGTTTGAGGGAGTGAGGGGGAGTACAGGAATGGATGAGCAGGTTCAAACTTGTCAAAGTGTGTGATATTTAGCGTTTACAGAGTATAGCCAAGTGGTTGTGGAGCTAGGATTAAACAAGTCCTTTCCACTCGTACAGTACCTACCATCAGAGTCCCCTTCCCAGCTGCAGTGAGGCCACTCCTAGTTAATACATATGCGTATGTGCCTTCAGTTGATTGTACTGTATGTGTGCACACCTACAGTGTACATACAGTATACATTATGTACAGTACAATGTATATTTGTATACTTGTGTTACATGCATAGCTGTATCTGGCTATGTTGGGTATGTGTTTGTAGTCATGTGATCATTGTGTACAGCTGGTGATGTCATTGCCAGGTCACCACCGCACATGATAGTGTGGGTATGATGTAATGCCAAGCATGTAAACTGCTAAGGGGCTGTTTGGAGCTCATAGACACAACTTCCTTTAGCAAGTGTAAAAGCACGAAGTGTCCCCCTTCACATAGCACTTGCCAATGAATGGGAAAGCATTAATTATGTGCAATTAACATAATTGGTTAAGATTGGCACTAAACTATTCTGATGTACGTACCTGATATGAAGTCTGCCTTCTGTGTTCGGCTAAATACAGTGGAACCTGTCTAAGACAACCACCTTTGGGCCAGCTCTAACTGACCTTTATAGAGAGGTGGCTACTCTACAGAGGTAGATTGCAATGCTTTAGTGCTATTTGGGGCCAGGGAGGCTGGCTGTTGTAGAGAGGTGGCTGCCTAACACAGTGACTGTCTTAGACAGGTTCCACTGTATCGGCCAAGAGATAAGGCAGTAAACGTGTTGAGCTAATCATCGACCATAGTGCCGGGGAACAATGCAAGTCGCTAATGGGTGTAAAATTGAATTAGTCCAAATGAAATGGACTAATGGTCAGTGGACAAGAATGCAGGGCACAGAATGGTTCGCTCCACGTCAACAACTCTCTCTACAGATTTCTTCTCCAGATAATAGTGCAATATTTGCATGCATATATCTGTACATACATACTGTATGTACATCGAATAATACTGTGTACTACATATTCTGTGTACATATAAGACACACATACAATATTGTTGTATACACTTATGTATGCTGTAGTGTGTATGTATAATTCACCGACAGTGATGTGTACATAAACACTATACATGTATGTATGCCTATGTGTGTGTATGTCCTTGTATTGCAGGTGCTTGTACTGAGTGTGACTCCCCAGAGTAGTGTGGTGCTTGAGGTACGGGACCACTTTGAGGGCTCACATAAGCATGCCGATCACAGCCACTTCCTCGGCAAGGCAGAACTCTGGGTACAGGACTTTGTTGCATTTGACTGGGCTTGGTGAGTGTGCAGCTGGGTGGTGTGGTGGTGTGTGTGTGTGTGTGTGTGTGTGTGTGTGTGTGTGTGTGTGTGTGTGTGTGTGTGTGTGTGTGTGTGTGTGTGTGTGTGTGTGTGTGTGTGTGTGTGTGTGTGGTGTGGTGTGGTGTGTTTAATGTACACACCTTAAAGTTACAAACTTAAGTAGTAAGAAGTTTTGGATGTCTAGACCTTGAAGATACTAATTGTAACAATTTTTGAGTTTGTATAAATTTCACTTGCATCTATGCAAAACATTTTGTGGGTACAATTTTTAGTGATTTTTGCATTTTATGTATACACATCGGAGTGGTTAAAGTGCCGGAACACAGTACTCCATGTTGCAGAATACACATTATGTGTTATTCTTTTGCCTCTGTTTATCTCCTTTTCCTTGTCTCCCTTGCACCTGTTCAGACTCTCCCTCCTCCCTTCCCTTCCCTGCAGCCCGTACACCCTAGAGCTCAATAAGAGGATACCCAGTGACAACGTTACTGGGAGCATCACCTTCACAGTGTCCATATCCAAGGATCTCCCTCTTCTGGAGTCCACCACCACTGTGAGCGTGTCTGTGGATCAAGCAACCGACCCAGTGGAAGCCCGCAGCGGAGGAATGGATCCACGGTCACCAGAAGATTCACACACCAATGGCACTGCGGTGAACAGCAGAGGGGCTTTTCCATCAAAGGTGGGATTGGATGTTTGTCTGGTGCAGCAGGAGCGACGTGATCTCACGCCGTCACCGATAAATTTTTGTGATGAATTTGGGTGGGGTCCAGCAGCCGAGTTTTCCCGAGCACTGCGTGAAACCAGTGTAGGCAGTGAGACCAGTATCAGAACCGCAGATGGGATGCTTGATGACGATAGCAAGACATCGGGACGCGGTTCGCTGTCGCCAATCCCCAGCACCTCCTCCCCCGCTGTCAATGGCACGCCACCAGCTATATCTCCTGACAGTGTGACGTCACCTGTCACCCCTCCTGCTAACAGCGTCACACCTCCCATCATATCCCCTACTAACAGTGTCACATCACCTGTTGTCGACCCAGTTGACAGTGTCACATCACCTGACATGTCACTCGATGACATTGAAGTGGAGGTGGTTGAGATCAAGGACGTGCCAACAGAGCAGAGCATGTCTCCAAGCCTTGATGAGAACACTTTGGGAAAGACGGCTGATCAGCATTCATCTACTACCAACAGCAGTCTCCATATGGCAAATGTACCAGACTCGTCATCTTCACCCATCACTGAAGGCGCTGCTGCCAAGCATGAGGTAGTGGAAGATGTTAGCACTGTGAGTGCCGTCACTGCTAGTATGGCTGCTCTAGCTGTGAAAGAGATCGCGGTTTCCTCATCACAACCAAAGGATGTGACGGTAGTGGTTGGAGCAACAAAGAGTGGTTCCGAAGGAGGTTTGCTTCTCCCGTCAAAGGAGACTGCCAAGGAGAAGGGCACCAATGTTCCAGTGATAGCTGATGAGAATGAAATGGAGGAACAGTGGGAGCTGATGCGTAACCACCTTCGCCACAGTAGGAGGCGGTATTCAGGGCGGTACAAGAAACGTCGACCGCAGGAGTTAGAACCCGGAAACACTGGCAGCCTTGACCGCCGGTTTGAGGGGAGTGGTAACCATGGCAGCAGTCCCAGCTTGCAGCGCAGTGCCACCATTTCTGGTGCTCGGAAGGCCTACCTAAAGGGTCTGTATGGGAAGACGGAGGGAGAGGGGAGCAACGTGGATCCCAGCAGGAAGACAGCAACACTGGGTAGGTTCAAGGATATTGCTTGCAGGGGGCATCAGTAGCCTAACTCACTACATACAGTATCATATGCCACAGCTGCCTATTGCGACTTCACAGAGATGCATTAGTACATAAGCTCAAGAGAACATTACTAAGTTTAAGCGGTTGATGCTTCCATTCCAGTCTTCACAGCTGAAAATATCAAGTATTCGCTTTATGTACAGTACAGCTGCAAACATCTGCTCCTCAATGGTCTGTCATGCCAAATTTGGACCCCCCATAATTAGGCCCCCCGTGGAACCGAAACAGCAACCGAAATGGTTCCCCCCTTGCTAAATCACCAGCGCCAGCGCGGACTGACGGTCAGATTCGTTGTGTACTGACGTCTTTCCCTAGGTTGGGACGCATTCTCGGTCCAGGACAACATGTTTCGTTTGATGAAAAGGCGATTTTACTTATTGGATAGGGGCTTTGGTTCGATTTATAGGCGATTTCGTTCGACGAGTGGACGATTTTGTTCAATGAATAGACGATTTCAGCTGACATGTCTTCGCTGAGCACTCAAGATCTACCACAACAACGAATATCGAGAGACGAAAGGGACTTTGTCACTACGGTGGAACCAATACAGCAGCCATTTTCTGCCGTTTTTGGCCTGGCGGAACCATTTCAACGGGGGGAACTTTTACGTCATGACGGGTCCACTGCTCTCCTCTCTTTACAGCATAAGGCCCTTTCTTTCTGTGTTAGTGTGGTATACACGTACATGTGTGCAAGTAATGAGTTGTGTGTCTGTTACCGTCAGCTGCAGGGGCTCAGATCGACAAACATGGCCGCCAGTATGTAATCATGCACAGCAGGAGGACCGTGGCCTATGCGAACAATGCGGCAGCCGATGACACCCATCTTGAGCTGGACCGGAGGAGGAAGCAACTGGACCGAAGGTGTGTGGATTTGGCGTTATGTTTAACAGTTTTCCACCTCTGGTTTTGTGAGTCAGTTATACATAGCTGGCCTTTATAGAGAGGTGGCTGCTCTACAGAGGTAGATTGTTATGCTCTAGTGCTATTTGGGGCCAGGGAGGCTGGCTGTTTTAAAGAGATGGCTTCCTAACACAGTGATCATCTTAGACAGGTTTCGCTGTACCATAGTATGACATAAAATGAGTACTTATGTTTACCTATGTACATGTTTCTTGAATCTGGTTCTCCTTGGTTCCTTTCAAAAGTTGCTTCTGTCCAGAGCTTGTCAAGGGTGAACAGTAAACCTGTTGTGGGTGGGAAGAGTTGCTTAAAGCTGTTCATAGAAACTGTATATACTGCTGCGGGAGTCAGTGAAGTGCAGTACCATTAGTTTGTACGTCACTGAAAACGACCTTCATCATGGACAAACCTTACACTTCCTTGACAAAATAACAATTCTTTTGAATACGTATGATTACTGAGTAATCCCGACCCTATTCTTCGATATAGCATCGAAGCTTTCTCATGTCATTACATTCTTTGGTGGAGTGGTTAGAGTTCTTCCCTATAAGAAATGCTCTTGCTTTGAAACTTGTCTGTCTTGTTCTGCAGTCTGGCCTTCTTATAACTTTGAGCCCAGATCTTCAAAACATGGTCGTACATTTTCTGTATTCGTTGCGTGGGCTGCACTAGTTGGGACTTGAAAGAAGGAAAGCACAAATGATTGGTCAAAAGCATTTTTATTTTCAAATTGCTGTATGTGTTAAATAGTGTTGTGAGTGTCACTATCCCATTGTGCACTGCCTGGAGTTTCTGAAGGTGCTGTGTGTAGCAGGGTGATGGCTACTCTTGCTAGGGTGTAAGTGCAGGGTGGGGAGTCTGGCTGTGAGGTGGGCGTTGTGCGGGGGAAGGGGGCACTCAGGGGCTTTTGGTTATTGCTGCTGGACCATTGTCAGGCTTTCCTTGGGTATTAGGTGCCACTATATGGCTAATTCTTGCTGCTACAGAATCTTCTTTGTAGAATCTGTGAAATAACTAGTTGTAACGTACACTCCCTGTGGGTGTTGTGGCTTTCTTCCCTTCGTATTGTAGTAGTGTGTGATGGGAGCTATTCTGTTTGTCCTCGGGCTGAACTAGAGTGCTTTTCCATCATCTCACCCTGCTTTATCATTATACACTGTACGTACCTCCACTTCTCTCCCTTTTCCCTCCCCTTCCTTCCCTTCCCACCCCTCCCTCCTCCCCACCTCTCCCTCCTCCCCTTCCTTCCCAACCTCCTCTCTCCCCTCCCCTCTCCTCCCCTCCCCTCTCCTCCCCTCCCCATCCTCCCCTCCCTCACCCTCTACAGGTATATGAGTATGCGCCGTATGCGGGGCGGGAACCTAGACGATCGAGAGACACAGACTATACGTCCATCTGTCAGTTCACACGGCTCTGCTGGAGATGAACTCAGTGGACTGTCCACTTCCACGGGAGACGAGGATGCCGAAGAACCAATCGGCCGGGATAGGACAATCTCAGTTTTAACCGATGCTGATCACCGGGCTAGGACAACCGTTCTCTCCCAAGTGCGCACCTCCCCAAACAGACGTGCCACTACATCCACCGCCATTAATCGACCGCAGAAGAGAAGTGAAAAGATCTTTGCCGCCTTTAGAGGAGCCTCGCTTGTACGAGTGCCCCGTTCGACCACTCCTCAGGAGAGCCCGATCGCAAAGGGTGAACAGCAACAGCAGGAGGAGGAGGAGGAAGCCAAGAAGTACATTGAACAAGTTATGAAGCAGAGTGATGCTACCGTTGAGCTGCCAGGACTCCACTTTATCATGCGCAGGGATCTGTACACCCTCATCAGCTCTGCGGGTGAGGAAGGGCAGAAGTTTCTAAGGAGTCGCTCCTTGTTGGAACTGGTTCAGAGGATCAAGGCAAACCCAGTCCTTTTTCTCAAGTAAGAATTCCTTTAGTACGTACTGTCTGCACATGTGTGTGTGTGGTGTGTGTGTGTGTGTGTGTGTGTGTGTGTGTGTGTGTGTGTGTGTGTGTGTGTGTGTGTGTGTGTGTGTGTGTGTGTGTGTGTGTGTGTGTGTGTGTGTGTGTGTGTGTGTGTGTGTGTGTGTGTGTGTATTTTCCAAATTTGTTGCAATGTGTTCACATACCTAACACATGGAATGCACAACACACACAAGCAAAAGTGCACATTTCACCTGCAATGCAGTTAGTTGAAGGTGAAAACCACCAAGGGAACATCTGTGTGAACACTACTGCAGACTCTGAACACTTGCACAGGAACTTCCACCGCACACACACACACACTTGCCTAACTTCTATGGTCAATCACATGGTGTGCATATCCTTTGCACTTTCATTTGAAAGGCTGCCCAGTCCCCCTGTGTTGCAGTGCTTGCATCGGGGTGTAACCATGTTTGTCCCCATCCCTTGTCCTTCAGCGTTAGTGGTCTTCACCGTCTCCCTCATTGTGTGTGTTGTATGAGGTGTTGTCCTTTCAATTCAGCTATTGTTTATACATAGCTGTTTCCTGACAGCACATTCCATCTCACTTGTTCTTTGTATGACTCTGTCCTCTCCCACCTCCCTCCTCGCCTTCACACTGTTATTCCTTCTCTTCCTTCTCCCTGCCTCTCCCTCTCGCCCCTCCCTCTCGCCCCTCCCTCTCGCCCTGCCTCCCCCACAGGTACCAACACAGCCCTGTCATCATTGACATGTGCAACACCTTTGCTGACCGCGCTGCAGCCCTGCCTTCAGGGTGGGAGAAGAAACTGAGCAAAGATGGGAAGGTGGGAGTGGGTGGGGCAACTGAGTTGGGCAGGTGGGTGGGGCAGGTAGGCGGAACATGTGGGCAAGCCTTGATATGTGTATGTCGTCTGATTGTGTAGTCACACTCGGTATGTCGTTCACACACACACATATGCACATGCACAGGTCTTCTTCATAGACCACAACACGAAGCAGACAACTTTCATTGATCCTCGACTTCCCCTTAACGGAGAAGGCATCTCACTGCCTGCCTCACTCAAAGCCACCAGAGCAGAAGGAGAGGAAGCAGAGGAGCAGCCACCGGTAAGGGTGACATACACAGACACACACACACACCCCCCCCCACACACACACCCCCCCCCCCCCACACACACACACACACACACACACACACACACATACGTACTGTACATACATGTATTGTTGCACTGACCCAGTCGCACGCACACACATACACACATACACACATGCACACACACACACAGGCGCACACACACACACGCACACACAGGCGCACACGCACACACACACACACGCACACACACACACGCACACACACACACACACACGCGCGCACTTGCAATGTCCATCTTGTTACTACCAGTACCCCTCACTACTACAGCCGGTCATCAGCTTCAACCCTCGCCGACTGGCCTCAGGTCAGACACAGGAGCTCCCTGAGAACGTGTCACAGAGCACTGCTGAGGTAGCAGGGACAGCAGGGGAGGGGGAGAGGACAGAGGCCAGGGAGGAGTCACCAGCTGTCACGGTGACAGCCTCCGCTGATACCAACCGGCCGAGACTATGTGAGTGGCGATCTTGGGGTTCACGTATCTTAGAGTATCCTGATGTGTGCTGAATGTCTGATATTCATAGTTTGAAGGATGTGTTATGTTAGGAAGTATATCTACTGTATGTAATGTGTGTTAAGGTACCAGGCTTCATGTTTCTTGAGAAAGCTGTTGCATACGTATTTCACACTGAGACAGTGATATTGTGTGCAATGGTAGTGTGTGTGTGCGTGTGCGTGTGTGTGCCTGTGTGTGTGTGCGTGTGGGTGTGGGTGTGCCTGGGTGTGTGCGTGCGTGCGTGAAGAGAGGAGCACTGCTTACAAGGAGTACATTGTGTTGCTGTCCTTACCTCGCCCACAGCCTACAACGAACAAGTGATTGAATTCCTACAGCAGCCCGACGTCTTCACTGTCATCACCGGGCGCTACCGCCGCCAGCTGCGGCCTGAGTTGAAGCAACTGATTGACGCTCTCCGTGCTAGTGGCCCCAGTGCTCTGGAGACCTTGTCCGAAGACCCAAGGATGTTTGAGTTGACCCTGATTCTGAGTCTCTTCGAAGAGGAGATTTCAAATGCACAGCAACAGCAAGTTAGTGTTAGGGTGAATAGCACCGTGAACAAGCTGAAGGCGCGGAGGGAGAAGAAGAGAAAAGCGTTCGAACAGAAACTGCAGAACTTTCGATATACGCTGGACCACCTGGGCTACGCACAGAACAATAGGTTTCGGTAAGGAAGGTGTGGGGTGGTGTGTGGGGAGAGAGGGTGAGGGGGTAGGCATGAAGATGTACTCACATGGATTTGTGTGTGCGTGTGCTGAAGTGAAAGGATGAAGTGCTAGACTAGGCGTGGTTAGTGAACACCATCCCCTAATCTTCCCCCATCCTTCAACTTGGTGTTCAATGTTATGCATGTTGCTGGCTCAGAGCACATATTTCATTGCGTTTCAATGTTCTTTCTTTGAAAGTGACGCTGGTCCTCCAGTTTAGTAGTGTAGGAGGTATTTCACTTCAAACTTGCATGAATAGTTTGTCTCGAACACCTGGCACAGTATGGCTGGTAGTGTGAAACAGAAGATGAGTTGCAGATCAAGGTGTTTGAGCAGATCTGCTCCATTGCCTGTGTGCGCGAGCTGACTTGAATCATCTAGTGTTGTGTTTGGTGTGCAAGCGTTGGAGGGCAAGTGCCCATGTTATTTACATTTTGCCCCTCAACTGTACCCTTGTTTAGCAAGCCACACACAGCCAAAACTCCACTTCTTTGTCACCCCTCATGCTACTTGCTTCTACATGACACTTTTTTGGATTTGGATTTGGAGTCTTATTTAGCCTGGGGAAACCTTTAGCCAACATGGCTACTTTTCAAGGTACCCAGAAGCCATACTACGTACAGACATGTATTGGTGACAAAATAATGAATGATAAATGAATGATATTGGCAATTAATTTGTGGATGGAAATAGATGGCATGATATGATGAAAGTAGGTAATAGACCGCATGGGAAATAGAATATACTTATTACACAGGTACTTAGGTAGTATTTTAATGATAGTTATCATTAAAGTCACTAGCCAGCAATTTGATTTCACCGAACATTTTGGCTGGAAGGCATGTGGTCATCTGCCAAAACAATTGGTAAACCAAACCTCTGGCTGGTGCATATGTAGCTTCCTTGAGAACTACCGTTGAAGCAAACTAGCTGGACAGACTTCTTCAGGTGTACAGTGGGACCTGTCTAAAGCAGCCACCCGTGGGCCAGCTCTAACTGACCTTTATAGAGGTGGCTGCTCTACTGAGGTACATACGTAGACTGCAATGGTTTAGCGCTATTTGGGGCCAGGGAAGCCGACACACCGTAACCATCTTAGACAGGTTCCACTGTATTGTCACTGCAATGAGCATAAGTACATACACCTACTGTAGCATCATAGAGCTGGCTTCATCTTCCCTTTGATGCAGGTTCAACATCAGACGAGACCACTTGTTGGAGGATGCTTACGAGCATATCATGAAATCCCGGATCAGGCACCTCCAGAGGAAGAGGCTTGATGTGCAGTTTAAGGGGGAGGAGGGTCTGGACTACGGTGGTCCCTCGCGAGAGTTCTTCTTCCTTGTGTCAAGGGAGATCTTCAACCCTTACTATGGGCTGTTTGAGTACTCGGCGAATGACACCTACACTGTGCAGATTAGCCCAACGTCGTCCTTCATTGAGAAGAACTTGGATTGGTGAGGGAGGAGTGTTTGAATGCACACACAAACTGTCATGTGGGGAGCATGCTTGCTCTAATGCTTACACACACACACACACACACACACACACACACACACACACACACACACACACACACACACACACACACACACACACACACACACACACACACACACACACACACACACACACACACACACACACACAGCATCCCATGTCTGGGAGCTTTTGAGAGCTAAACACATAACAATGATTGAACAACAAGATTAGTACGTTGACTACCAGTTCTGTGGTTCAATCATTGCCTTATGTAAGTTTGCTCTCAAGAACCGAACACGTGCAAGTGCTGTAGTATGAACCTTTCCCTTCTTGTCTGTGTTTGGTGCCCTCTGTTCCTGCAGGTTTAAGTTTGCTGGTCGTATTGTAGGCCTCTCCATTGCTCAGGGCTACTTGCTGGACGTGTTCTTCACTCGGCCCCTTTACAAGGCACTCCTCAACAGGTGAGCCTGTGCCATCCACACATGACAAGCACAGTGTGTTCAGAGGGACCCCTTGTAAAGGACACTTGAATTCAGGACACCTCTCTAATGAGAGCATTGCCTGCTGTCCCAGCTACATAGAGATGTGTACAAACTACCTCTGAAATAAGGGCACCTCTCTAATGAGGACAGTGCCTACTGTCCCAGCTACATAGAGATGTGTACAAACTACCTCTGAAATAAGGACACCTCTCTAATGAGGACACTTGTGCTAATCCCAAACTGTCCCAAAGATGTTCAGAATAGAGAAGTGTCCACTCTATGTACTAGGTTTTAGGGATACCCTTATCCTCTGTCTCCTCTCCTAGCACTCCTAATCTGAAAGACCTGGAGGCTATTGAGCCCGGCATTTACAGCAGCCTTGTCTGGATCCAGGAGAATGACCCAGAACCTCTGGACCTGACATTCACTGTGGAGGAAGAGGCCTTTGGGCAGGTGTGTGTGTGTGTGTGTGTGTGTGTGTGTGTGTGTGTGTGTGTGTGTGTGTGTGTGTGTGTGTGTGTGTGTGTGTGTGTGTGTGTGTGTGTGTGTGTGTACAAGTGGGTGAATGACAGTAGGTGAGGGAACCTGTGTACTCTGTCCTTCCCTTATCTTCGTACCCTATACCTTCCCATCCTCTCCACTCTCCCCTCCACCCCCCCCTCCACTACCCCTCCACTCCCCCTCCACTCCCCATCCCTCCTCCTACTCTGCCTCAGCTTGTGGAGCACGAACTGAAAATGGATGGAGCCGACATCCTGGTAACTGATGAGAACAAGACAGAGTACATTGAACTAATGCTGCGATGGAGGTTGGACCGAGGGGTGCAAGAGCAGACGCAAAGCTTCGTAGCAGGCTTCAGAGAGGTGGGCCCAACCAGCACAAGCAGTGTGTTGTGGTTGCAGCTAGCAGTGTGGGCGACTGTGTGTTAGATATAGGAGGGTGGCAATTACTCTGCAGCTAACTGCACCTCTCATCTGTTTTTTCATTTCATCCTCATCACCCCCTTGCCCTCTCTGCCCTCCTTGTTTCTTGCTGTACTATGCCTTGCTGTTCTCCCTCACTCTTCCCTCACCCTAACCTCACCCCTTCTTCCCCATATCATCTTTCCCTCACCATAACCTCACCCCTTTCCCTCTCATCTCTCTCCCTCTCCCTCTCCCTCTCTTTTTCTCTCTCCCTCTCCCTCTCTCCTCCCCTCACCCCTCTCTGTCTCCTTCCTCTTCCTCTCGCCTCTGATCATCTCCCTTTCTCTTATGGCAGATTATCCCTGGGTCGCTGGTGAGGCAGTTTGATGCACAAGAGTTAGAGTTTGTCATTGCTGGTGTGTTGGAGGTGGATGTGGAGGATTGGAAGGAGAACACAGACTACAGGAATGGTGTGTGTGTGTGTGTGTGTGTGTGTGTGTGTGTGTGTGTGTGTGTGTGTGTGTGTGTGTGTGTGTGTGTGTGTGTGTGTGTGTGTGTGTGTGTGTGTGTGTATGTCTGTGTCTGCACGTGTGTATGAACACAGTAGGATTTGAAACTAGCTGTGTTAATGGCAGTGTGTTATTTATGCATGGAGAGGAGATCAGGTTGTTGGTAGGTGTTGCCTTGCCAATTGTTCATTGAATGGGTAATTTAATCTGCAGACATCCTCCCTCCCCATCCATACCACCCCTCCATCAGCACTTCCCACACAACCACACCACCCCCCCCCCTCCCCCCTCATGTTGACGATGACTGTGTTTGTACTCTTGTTCAAATTTCTTCCCTTTGCTGTAACTGTCCACCTCTTGTTTTCTAACTTTGAAGGTTACCATGCGGAGCATCCTGTTGTCCTGAATTTCTGGAAGGCAGTGGAGTACCTGGATAATGAGCAGAGACTACGATTGCTTCAGGTTGGTGAAGGGGAGGAGCCCTGTCATCCCGTTATGTGCATGTTGGTTGCCTTTACAGACCTGAGGGTGTGTTAATCTGCTTCCAAACCTCCACCCATGGCTCATGCAGACTAATGTCCCCTTTACATAGTCATACTGAGTGAAGCACTGTATTGTATAGATGCATCCGTATGAACAAACCAATAGCTACTGTACTTATATGCATGCTAAATTGTGAAACAGAATCAGAGTCTGGGGGTCAGTTGTCACACCTTCTCACCATGGGCTCCAGTCCTGCCTACTAAATTCCCCCCCTCCCCCCATCCCACCCCCCACCCCTTAAATTTTATATGCGTATCTTCATAGTACACAATCCACATAGCAATACTATTTTGTGTAATACCTTAGTCATAGCATGTGTATTGTGTCATGTACTATCTCCTGTTGTGTGTGTCCCCCATTCAGTTTGTCACAGGGACTTCTAGTGTACCGTTTGAGGGATTCAGGGCTCTCAAAGGGAGCAGCGGACCGAAGAAATTTAACATCGAACTGTGGGGAGAACCCCAAAGTTTGCCACGGTGGGTGTGTCCAAGTGTAATATTCCCCATACTTGTCCTTGAACATATGTAACAGCATCTGGTTGCTTGAACTGAGTATTGTATTGCCATGTGAATGAAAGTGACTAGCCGAGAGGCCTAGAAGGAGAAACTGAGCACTGCTGCTGGTTGACAAGCATTTTTTGGTCATACAGTGGAACCCGTCTAAGATGGTCACTGTGTTAGGCAGCCACCTCTCTAAAGCAGCCAGCCTCCCTGGCCCCAAATAGCACTAAAGCATTTATAATCTACATCTGTAGAGCAGCCACCTCTCAATAAAGGTCAGTTAGAGCTGGCCCAAAGGTGGCTGTCTTAGACAGGTTTCATTGTATTATGAGCAGTTGCACATGCAGTGATTTGACTGGTGCATTCCGAAGCTCTACAAATGCTTTCACTGCTATACAACCAAGTCTTCCTCGTGGAGTTGGAGTGTCTAGATGTGGAACTGTACTGCCACTTGTTCTGGGAATAGCCTCACCCCCATCGTGGGACCTCTTTAACAAGAGGAGGGAGGGACTCACTCCCGTACTTGGTGTGATTCCCCACAACAGGGGTGGTGACATGGTTGAGTGATTGTGTATGGCCACATCCTGTTATGGTGGTCTATTGTGCCTCTAATGTAATTCTCTGCTGCCCCCTTGAGGTTGGTTGACCTCTGCTGAGTTGGTGCTTCTGTGGCAGTGCACATTGTCTAGTGTGCACCAAATGATATGTGTACTGTAGTTTGTTGTCTCAATTAGGTAGTGCACTGCACATCACATGATGCCCAACCGACTCACATGTGGCACGTGATAAATATCCCTGAATATCACTTTGCACACGTACGTAGATGTCCTCTCTTCTACTATATCGTGGAAGAGAAAGACTTCAGCGAAGGGTCAAGTGATATATAGATGTCACGTGGCACGTGCATGATGTATGGGCTGTATTGTGTGAAACTAGAAATCGTGAGGCATACACTGCAGTGGTTGCTGCTTGTGGTGAGGTGCGTATCCTATAAAAGATATGGTCTCTTGACCTTCCTCTTCTCAGCCCTGCACTTCACTCAGTCTCCCATTCCTTTTTTCTCCTAGTCTGTACTTAATATCCCATCTCCTTCGCCGATATCCCTGTTCAACCCTTTCCTTCCCTGTCACGCTTACTCATATCCATCCTCATCCTCTCCTCCCCCAGATCTCACACCTGCTTCAATCGCCTGGACCTGCCCCCTTACAAGACGTTCGATGAACTTCTGGAGAAGCTCACAATTGCAATGGAAGAGGGAGGGACGTTTGGCATTGAGTAACACTGTGGACCATCAAACTGGCATTCAAACATTTTATTGTACATATTGCACACAATTTCCCAATTGTACTTAATTGCCTGCTTTAACATTGTCTGTTATTTAATAGTCTGCAGCTGCTAATATCAGTTGCGACTGACAAATTAAAGATGCTTGTATAATTTAATGCTGAAAGAATGAACTTATGGTACTGGTGTGGTTGATATATACCCATATAATTATGTATATATAAGACAAACAACCAATTGCAGCTACGTATATAGGCCATTCAGTTAGAATTTATCAGATCTATAATAAGGTAGAGCTGCAGTACATTGCATGGCTAGCATTATGTACATGCAGAGGAGCGCTGCCCACAATCAGGTGTGCCTAGGTATGTGTGCACATGCATTTGTTCAGTTACAAATTGAAGAAGTCACCATCTGCTCTCGTCGTGCCCAACACGTACAGTGGCCATGTTACATGCCCCTCTGCAAGGTGACAGCATCGATATTAATCCTCTGCCTCACGCAGGAAGTGAACAGATGCAACTGTTTGTAAACTGTTAATACAAACTGTAAACTGTTTATATATACATTGGTGGTACAGTGCTTTCACAATTTCTAGTCGATCCTGATTGACATTTGCGCATTGCACTCAATCACGTGAGTAAAGTATTGGAAGGATAAGCTCGTACAAGATAAGCATGTGCTTTGATCTACATGTGAGCCTATCGTTCCAATACTTTACTCACATGATCAAGTGCAATGCGTGAATGCCAATCGGGACTATAGAAAATGGTGAAACCACTGTACAATATTGCACTGGATATTATACATTAATTGGTGGCATTATACTGTACTATGCAAGTTGCATGCACATGCACGTAGGATATTATATTACATCATGCATACAATCATATCCTGCAGCCAATTGCAGGGATGTATAAGCTTATTAGCCTCATGCATGCATTCGAAAACAACAAATGTCCTTGTCAATTGCAATCTACTTGCAATGGATTACAGTTCAATGCAATATAACCCTATTAACGTGTTAGATATAATTCTAACTAAAGCAGCTTCTAAACTAAGCATGTTTCCAGCACTAGAGTCAAAACTGGAGCCTAAGTGGCTTTCGCAGCAGAGACCTTCTTGAACAAAGGAATGACATCATCTTTCTTAGTGCATGTACCAGCAGAGACGTCACATGTGTAGCCATTGGGACAGCAGTGGAGATGGTCGCTGCAGCACACGGCTTGGGGAAGAGGACAGCAGCCATATTGACCGCTCGCCAATTTGCAACAAGTGTTTCCGTCAGGGCACTGACTCTGGCCGTCAGGACAGACTACATTCTTCAGTTTCATGGCTGGGGTCTTGTCTGCAGATGGAATGACTTTGTCTCCATGACTGCAAGTGTCACTAGAAAAGCCGCAGGTGTAGCCTTGTGGACAGCAACGGAGGAAGTCGTAGCAGCACACGGCATTAGGGTAAGGGCAACAGCCGTAATCACCACTGGCTACCAGGCAGCAGGTTTGTCCATTTGGACATTCACTCGTAAAATCAGGACAGATTACGTTCTTCAGTTTGGCTGGAGTTTTAACCAGCAATGGAACAACCTTGTCTTCCTTAGTGCATGTGCCAGCAGAAACGTCACACGTGTAGCCATTAGGACAGCAGTGGAGATGGTCACTGCAGCACACGGCTTGGGGAAGAGGACAGCAGCCATATTGACCGCTCGCCAATTTGCAACAAGTGTTTCCGTCAGGGCACTGACTCTGACCATCAGGACAGACGACATTCTTCAGTTTGGCTGGAGTCTTCTTCACAAACGGAACGACATCGTCTCCTTTAGTGCATGTACCAGCGGAAACATCACACGTGTAGCCATTGGGACAGCAGTGGAGATGGTCACTGCAGCACACGGCTTGGGGAAGAGGACAGCAGCCATATTGACCACTGGCCAGCTTGCAACAAGTGTTTCCGTCAGGGCACTGACTCTGACCATCAGGACAGACGACGTTCTTCAGTTTGGCTGGAGTCTTCTTCACAAACGGAACGACATCGTCTCCTTTAGTGCATGTACCAGCGGAAACGTCACACGTGTAGCCATTGGGACAGCAGTGGAGATGGTCACTGCAGCACACGGCTTGGGGAAGAGGACAGCAGCCATATTGACCGCTCGCCAATTTGCAACAAGTGTTTCCGTCAGGGCACTGACTCTGACCATCAGGACAGACTACGTTCTTCAGTTTGGCTGGAGTCTTCTTCACAAACGGAACGACATCGTCTCCTTTAGTGCATGTACCAGCAGAAACGTCACACGTGTAGCCATTAGGACAGCAGTGGAGATGGTCGCTGCAGCACACGGCTTGGGGAAGAGGACAGCAGCCATATTGACCGCTCGCCAATTTGCAACAAGTGTTTCCGTCAGGGCACTCACTCTGGCCATCAGGACAGACGACGTTCTTCAGTTTGGCTGGAGTCTTCTTCACAAACGGAACGACATCGTCTCCTTTAGTGCATGTACCGGCAGAAACGTCACACGTGTAGCCATTAGGACAGCAATGAAGATGGTCGCTGCAGCACACGGCTTGGGGAAGAGGACAGCAGCCATATTGACCGCTCGCCAATTTGCAGCAAGTGTTTCCATCAGGGCACTGACTCTGACCATCAGGACAGACGACGTTCTTCAGTTTGGCTGGAGTCTTCTTCACAAACGGAACGACATCGTCTCCTTTAGTGCATGTGCCAGCAGAAACGTCGCATGTGTAGCCATTGGGACAGCAGTGGAGATGGTCGCTGCAGCACACGGCTTGGGGAAGAGGACAGCAGCCATATTGACCGCTCGCCAGCTTGCAACAGGTGTTTCCATCAGGGCACTGACTCTGACCATCAGGACAGACGACGTTCTTCAGTTTGGCTGGAGTCTTCTTCACAAACGGAATCACCTCATCTCCTTTAGTGCATGTACCGGCAGAAACGTCACATGTGTAGCCATTGGGACAGCAGTGGAGATGGTCGCTGCAGCACACGGCTTGGGGAAGAGGACAGCAGCCATATTGACCGCTCGCCAATTTGCAACAAGTGTTTCCATCAGGGCACTGACTCTGACCATCAGGACAGACGACATTCTTCAGTTTGGCTGGAGTCTTCTTCACGAACGGAATCACCTCATCTTCTTTAGTGCATGTACCCGCAGAAACGTCACATGTGTAGCCATTAGGACAGCAGTGGAGATGGTCGCTGCAGCACACGGCTTGGGGAAGAGGACAGCAGCCATATTGACCACTCGCCAGCTTGCAACAGGTGTTTCCATCAGGGCACTGACTCTGGCCATCAGGACAGACGACGTTCTTCAGTTTGGCTGGAGTCTTCTTCACAAACGGAATCACCTCATCTCCTTTAGTGCATGTACCGGCAGAAACGTCACATGTGTAGCCGTTAGGACAGCAGTGGAGATGGTCGCTGCAGCACACGGCTTGGGGAAGAGGACAGCAGCCATATTGACCGCTCGCCAATTTGCAGCAGGTGTTTCCGTCAGGGCACTGACTCTGACCATCAGGACAGACGACATTCTTCAGTTTGGCTGGAGTCTTCTTCACAAATGGAATCACCTCATCTTCCTTAGTGCATGTACCGGCAGAAACGTCGCAAGTGTAGCCATTAGGACAGCAGTGGAGATGGTCACTGCAGCACACGGCTTGGGGAAGAGGACAGCAGCCATATTGACCGCTCGCCAATTTGCAACAAGTGTTTCCGTCAGGGCACTGACTCTGGCCATCAGGACAGACGACGTTCTTCAGTTTGGCTGGAGTCTTCTTCACAAACGGAATCACCTCATCTTCTTTAGTGCATGTACCGGCAGAAACGTCACACGTGTAGCCATTAGGACAGCAGTGGAGATGGTCACTGCAGCACACGGCTTGGGGAAGAGGACAGCAGCCATATTGACCGCTCGCCAGCTTGCAACAGGTGTTTCCGTCAGGGCACTCACTCTGGCCATCAGGACAGACGACGTTCTTCAGTTTGGCTGGAGTCTTCTTCACAAACGGAATCACCTCATCTCCTTTAGTGCATGTACCGGCAGAAACGTCACATGTGTAGCCATTAGGACAGCAGTGGAGATGGTCGCTGCAGCACACGGCTTGGGGAAGAGGACAGCAGCCATATTGGCCGCTCGCCAATTTGCAGCAAGTGTTTCCGTCAGGACACTCACTCTGACCATCAGGACAGACTACGTTCCTGAGGTGAAGTAGTGGATGGGTAAAGGCAAGCCCAGAAAGGGCCAACAGGAGCGCAGCTGTGGCAGTCTTCATCCTTGCGAAAAAGGTGAGTCACGAGGGAGAGGCAACTCGTGATTCAAACCAGACCACACCCTCTTGACCGCGCCCTACGTTATAATGAGATTCATGAACTGCAATAACAGTGCACCTGACATATGTACGTTCATAGCGATAAGCACGGAGCATATTAGAGTGTGCTAAGAGCGCGAACATATCATTGAAACACAGAACACGAACATAGAAGACGAATATATCATTGTTTTATGAATTTAAGTGCAATTGTAGAAATGTGTGCTTGAGAAAATGGGGCACAGCGTGTTGCACAACGCACACCTTCTTAGACTCTGCATGGAGAATTACACCTATTAATAGTGTGCATGTGGATAAAGTGAGTATAAAATGAAATTAAACTGCATGGTTAATAGAATGCACAAATGGAATGACATCATCTTTCTTAGTGCATGTGCCAGCAGAGACGTCACACGTGTAGCCATTGGGACAGCAGTGGAGATGGTCACTGCAGCACACGGCTTGGGGAAGAGGACAGCAGCCATATTGACCGCTCGCCAATTTGCAACAAGTGTTTCCATTAGGGCACTCACTCTGACCATCAGGACAGACGGCGTTCTTGAGTTTCATGGCTGGGGTCTTGTCTGCAGATGGAATGACTTTGTCTCCACGACTGCAAGTGTCACTAGAAAAGCTACAGGTGTAGCCTTGTGGACAGCAACGGAGGAAGTCGTAGCAGCACACGGCATTAGGGTAAGGGCAACAGCCATAATCACCACTGGCTACCAGGCAGCAAGTTTGTCCATCTGGGCATTCGCTCCTAAAATCAGGACAGATTACGTTCTTCAGTTTGGCTGGAGTTTTAACCACCAATGGAACAACCTTATCTTCCTTAGTGCATGTGCCAGCAGAAACGTCACATGTGTAGCCATTGGGACAGCAGTGGAGATGGTCGCTGCAGCACACGGCTTGGGGAAGAGGACAGCAGCCATATTGACCGCTCGCCAATTTGCAACAAGTGTTTCCATTAGGGCACTCACTCTGACCATCAGGACAGACGACGTTCTTGAGTTTCATGGCTGGGGTCTTGTCTGCAGATGGAATGACTTTGTCTCCACGACTGCAAGTGTCACTAGAAAAGCTACAGGTGTAGCCTTGTGGACAGCAACGGAGGAAGTCGTAGCAGCACACGGCATTAGGGTAAGGGCAACAGCCATAATCACCACTGGCTACCAGGCAGCAAGTTTGTCCATCTGGGCATTCGCTCCTAAAATCAGGACAGATTACGTTCTTCAGTTTGGCTGGAGTTTTAACCACCAATGGAACAACCTTATCTTCCTTAGTGCATGTGCCAGCAGAAACGTCACATGTGTAGCCATTAGGACAGCAGTGGAGATGGTCGCTGCAGCACACGGCTTGGGGAAGAGGACAGCAGCCATATTGACCGCTCGCCAATTTGCAACAAGTGTTATCCTCTGGGCACTGATCACGACTCTGTCCATCATGACAAATTACGTTATTGTATTTCATGGGCGGGGTGTTGTCTGTAGATGGAATGGCCATGCGTCTGACAAGACAAGTGTAGCTAGCCCACGTATGACATCTGATGCCTTCTGGACAGCAATGGTAGTAGTTACCGTACTGGCAGCACACGGGAGTAGAGTCAGGGCAGCATACGTATTCACCATAGGCCACTAAACAGCAAAAGTTTCCATTTGGGCACTCGGTCTTGCGATCAGGACAAACTACATTCTCAAGGTGGAGCTGTGAATGAGCGAGGGCAACCCCACAAAGGGCCAACAGGAGCGCAAATGTCGCAGCCTTCATCTCTGAGGGGAATGGCGGGTAGCGAGGCGAACGGAATGATAAAACTCCGTAGGGGTACGGTTTTCAGCTCTGAGGAGTATAGGCGAGCAGCCAGGCGAACGAAATGATGACATCTTCTGACAGCATTATGCATGGCTGGGTTGGGCACGCGTGCGGACGTAGCCTGGCTCGCTATACCATTGGGACGGTCTAGCGAGCCGGTGTGGACAAAGCGTGTTATAATTAGATTCATGACACACCGTGCTAATGAGCTCGAGCGGGAGAGGTGTGAAGAACGCTGTGCGGCAAGCCGCCTCGACAACCTAGCCGGCTAGCGAAACAGGTACGGAGCATGTCCGAGAACGTCAAGGTGGCTGTAAGAGTGAGGCCTTTCGTATCCTTGAGTTGAGTTCTTGAACATTCAACAGACATTAATTGCGCAGAGCGTACACTGCATGTGCAACTATTTCATAAAAAAAGGTGTGTAGTGATCTATAAAGTGCAACGGTAAAGTGAATGATTGAAGAAGATGAAGAGTACATGTGTGTGTAGCTATATGGTATGATGCTTCCTTAGATCCCTTTCTGTAACAGCTCTGTGTTTTGTACTGTGTGACATGTATGTAGAACCATAGTTCAGATTGGCTCTACCATTCTTGTACATGCTATGTGTACGCCCATACTGCAAATATCACTGTCTAAATACCTTGACATTGTGTAAGAATGAACGAGAGAAATTGCGCAATGCCCGGCTGATCATCAAAATGGCCGGCCATTCCACGTTAATCTCAAACCCTTCTGACATGAATGGAGAGCCAAGGAAGTTTGAGTTTGACTACAGTTTCTGGTCACATGATGACTTTGTGGAGCAGGAAGATGGCTACCTGGCTCCAAGGACAGAGAGATATGCTGACCAGGTGTGTGTGGATAGCCACAACTTGACAGCCACATATACGTACATAGTAGATAAGCACCAAAGCACTCAGTTTGTTTGGTTTTACTTATCCACTGTTTGATCTGCATGAGGTGATAATTTATACAGTGAAGCCTGTCTAAAACAGCCACCTCTGGGCCAGTTCTAACTGACCTTTATAGAGAGGTGGCTGCTCTACAGAGGTAGAGTGCAATGCTTTAGTGTTATTTGGTGCCAGGAAGGCTGGCTGTTTTAGAGAGGTGGCTGCCTAACACAGTGACTGTACCAGCTTTTAGGATTCAAAATACATGGTTCCTCCATGACTATGTTTGCAATTGTTGGCCGACACATTGATGTAATGTAGCTGCAGGTTTAGTCTGGCCCACTGAACCTCAGCTTAATTGTGTAGGCCTTGTGTGGCGGGAGAGGGGGGGGGGTGGTTCTCTTCTGTACGTCCCCAAGCGATGATGGCAAGTTGAGATCTGCCAGGCCATGCAAACAAGCTCGGGTTTGGCTTGCTCACTGGATATGGGTTTGTTATGAAATCTCGGCAGCTAGCTTGTGATGAATATCATTATGTAGTGATGAATGTCATTAGGTGTGATGAGAGTTTGTATGCAAGAGATATGATATTATTCTACCTATAACTTTATTCACTAAACACATGATTGATGCATGTTGCTGTATCACATTAATTCACTTGATGGAATATATGTACATACGTATGATAATTTTACTGTCAATGTAGAATTGTGTGTTTGAGGAACTGGGTCAAGGTGTGCTGGAAAATGCTTGGAAGGGCTACAACTGTTCGCTGTTTGCATATGGACAGACAGGATCGGGAAAGTCTTACTCAATGGTTGGATATGGAGCAAACAAAGGTTCAATGAAGCAGTCAGCAGTGCATCTATGTACATGCACAACTTGCATCACATTTCTGCAAGAAACATGAATGAAAATATACCTACCTTAGCTTCTATGTAAAGACGTAACCCTAAGCTAAGACAGCCACCTATGGGTGCCAGTTCTAACTGACCTTATAGAGAGGTGACTGCTCTACAGAGGTAGACTGCAATGTTTTAGTGCCATTTGGGGCCAGGGAGGCTGTCTGGTATAATAGAGAGTGGCTACCTAACACAGCGACCATCTTAGACAGGCTCCACTGTGTGTACATATATACATAGCACATTAGAGCAGATCAAGAAATATAAGGCATACGTACATGCACTTCAGGTCAGTTGTCAATCCAACTACTGTAGATCATTGACCATGCATTTCTTCATCTGACCACCTACATACATAGTCTGTCTTTGCAACACACACACGTGTCACATGTGGCGGGTTAATGCAATCGACTACAGAGTAAAGTTATAATGTGTATGTGATATCATCCAATGTGCTGTCTTGCAATGTGTACATGCATGCATTACTTGCTGCCCACGTGTGCAGGGATAGTGCCTGTGACTTGTGAGCAGCTCTTTGCGGGGATTGCTGAGAAGGACGGCTCGGGGGAGGAGTTCCAGGTAGCCCTCAGTATGCTGGAGATATACAATGAGCAGGTGAGGGACCTGCTGGCACTGTCCTCGGGGCAGAAGGGGGGCCTCAAAGTGAGGGAGAGCCAGAGCAAAGGCTTCTATGGTGAGCAAGAAGGAAAGCACCAAAATGTCTCATGAAGTGCCAGATATAGACTATACAGGGTGCTGTTTGAATGTTGTATTTATACTGACGAGCATGTGACATTGTCCAACGTGATTCATAAGTCAAGTTGAAAGTATATATCTTGATCTGAAGCTGAATTCACTGCTACATAAACACTTTCACATGTTTGTTTCCTCGTCATGCAATGACCAGTTGAAACAAATGCAACTTTGGCAATATGTACGTATACAGTGAAACCTGTCTAAGACAGTCACTGTCTAGCTAAGCCAGCCACCTCTCTAAAACAGTAAGCCTCCCTGGCCCCAAATGGCACTAAGGCATTGATTGCAGTCTACCTCTGTAAACCAACCACCTCTCTGTTAAAGTCAGTTAGAACTGGCCCACAGGTGGCTGTTTTAGACAGCTAGGTTTCACTGCACTGTATGCATACGTATGACTAATGAAAGTACGTACATGTTTCTTGTATGAACATGAACCTGACAGCAAGGCCTGTAAATTTGCAAGTGTGTGAACTTATGAATGGGATGAAATGTTGGTTGCCATCTCCTTCCCTCTGTCACGCCACCTGGACAGTTGAGAACCTGCTGTCAGTGGCTGTGAAGAACTATGCCGAGATAGAGAAGCGTATTGCTCAGGGCACCAAGAACAGGACGCTGGCATCGACAAACATGAATGCAACCAGCAGGTGTGAAAATGAACATCATGTATGACCTTTTGTAGGTGGCCGCTCACTGTGTGTGTACAGTGGTAACCTTCCATGTATGTCATCCAGCCGTGCTTATACCCATTTCACGCAGTGTATGCATGTTTGCATGCATGCGTTTAGTGCTCCTGTGTGTTAACAGTGTGTGTAGTATACAATAGGTATATTATAGTGCTACATATTATAGTATAGCAGCCTAGCGTGGTAGACCCTCTCTCACCTTCAGGCTCCAAAGTGCCCTTATTGCAGCTAGACACACCTACCTATACAGACTCTACATACGCAGTACATACTGTAGGTATGTATATTAGATTAATATTATGCATATTCTGCTCTTCAATGATTATTCAGTCGAGCACACACAATTGTGGCAATCACATTCACTCAAAAGATCCAGAACTCTGATGGAAGGAGAATGCAGAGGACGTCCATCATCAACTTGGTTGATTTGGCAGGAAGGTGATCTCATGAAGTGATGGCATAGATTTGTGTTTAAATGTCATACATCCTCGATTGAGTGCATAGCTACGTATGTGTGTGTACCATCAAGTGACCAGTGATAGTATGTATATATAATATAGGGTTGAAGGTGCTGTTTGCATGTAAGTCATGCATGCATCTGGCCCACCCCACCCACACCTCACACACCCTGTACGTATGTACATATATATATACATACTAATAGCTCTCGGTCCACCAAACGTATACTTAACACATATGACTACTCTGCATGCAACTCACACACACACACACACACACACACACACACACACACACACACACACACACACACACACACACACACACACACACACACACACACACACACACACACACACACACACACACACACACGGTATTCCTCTGCAATGTCAACCCCTTGTCCCTTGTCCCCCTCCCCTTCCCTCTCGTTATCAGTGAACGTGCTGATTCAACAGGTGCTACTGGAGACCGATTGATGGAAGGGGCGGCCATCAACAAGTCACTCTCCACTTTGGGAAATGTCATCAAAGGTGAGTCCCAGTAGCAACTTGCTCTTAGCACCATTAGTGCTATCATCTTTACATAATGTGTACCAGTGCACTTTGTACCCCCCCCCCCCCACACACACACACACACAAAACACAAGAGTACATTATATAGCAAAGTGGGCTTGAGTTAACACTGGTACATTTTACTGTGTATGTACGTACGTATGTATATATGTACGTACATGATAAGGCTTTATCATACAGTAAACTTACAGGTCTTTGATTGTAATTTATCTCTTCTCATCTGCTCCCTCGTATACTGCACACACCCTCTCTCCCATCGCATCCCATCCCCCTACTCTTCACCTCCTCCTCCCTTGTCCCCTCCCCTCCCCTCCCCTATCCCTTCCACTCCCCTCCTCTTCTCCCCTCTCCCCCTCTCCCCTCTCCCTTCCCCTCCCCTCTCCCTGTCTCCCCTCTCCCCTCCCCTCTCCTCCTCTCCCCTCTCCCCTCTCCCTTCCCCTCTCCTCCCCTCTCCCTCCCCTCCCCTCTTCCCTCCCCTCTCCTCCCCTCACCCCCCTCCCCTACCCCATGCAGCCCTGGCAGACAGCAGTGGAGCAGGGAAGAAAGCAATTGTGCCTTACAGAGACTCTGTCCTCACAAAGCTGCTCAAGAATGCTTTGGGAGGAAACTCCAAGACCATTATGGTAGCTGCACTCAGCCCTGCTGACATTAACTACGAGGAGACACTATCTACCCTCAGATTTGGTGAGGCAGCTTTTAGTTAAGAACTGAGTCTGGCGTGCTAGCCCCTCTATACCTCAGAACATGTACACTTGCATGAGACAGTTTATGTTGATAGCAGCTAGTGCTAAACTGTACAAATTATTCATGTAGACTGTCTGTCACAGAAGTTGGCTGGTGTGAGGAAATTGACTGTCTCTCTCCCACCTCATCTACAGCTGACAGAGCCAAAAGCATCAAGACTCGAGCCACTGTTAACGAAAGTGCAACGGACAAGCTGATCAGAGAGCTGAGAGAGGAGAATGCCAGACTGTTGGACATGCTGAAGAAGATGGACCTCGGAGTGGGACCCCAGATGGGCCAAGAGCAGGGGGTGTCAGAGGAAGGTGGGAATAGCTTGATCACACACGTAGCTAAGGAGGAAAGGAGTTAACAAAACGTTAGTATCATACCAGTCTGGTGTTGAATGTCACTTTCATCTGCAGAGATAGCTAGGATGAGGAAGGAAATGGAAGAAGAGTTGGCAACCAATGTAAGCAATTTAAGATGAAAGTGCTGCTGCCACGTACAGAGTGGTATAAATGTAGTACACACACGTGTGTGTGTAGACTAAAGTTATTGGAAGTGAATTTATGTGGATGTATCCCAGCGTTCATTTAGTGGGCAATGTGTTTGGTGTGTATTGTGGTATTAAATCGTCCCTGCCCCCGCCCCTACCCCTATCCTGTGTACTACTTCAGTTGCAGCGAAACCAAATGGAGATGGCTGATCTACAGAAGACTTGGGCACAGAAGTTGAGCGAGGCAGAAGAGGAGTGGCAGGAGAGGGACAGGGAGGAGAGGAAGAGGCAGGAGCGGAGGAAGACTACTCCCCACCTTTGGAACCTCAACGAAGATCCTCTACTTACCAACACCTACGTCCACCTCATGCCACCTGGTCAGTGCAGAGTAGCACCAGCCCACTTCTAGTATACGTAGTACTGTGTATATATCAGAATTGTATTGTATCACTTGGCTTGCAACAATATTATTCATACTGTATGTGTGTATACTGTGTGGTACGTTCATGTGCATGTATTAGGCATTTATGCCGTCTTCACATAAATGTACATTGACACTAGCATGCAGTCATTCCCCTTTAGGAGCTATTCTGTTGAACATTTCTCTCTCGCATGTACACACACACACTCTTGCTCATCCACACGGATACACACAGGCACGCTTTGTCTAGGGAGTAGGAAAGCCAAAGTAGCTCCAGACATCCTCCTTGATGGCCTCAGGTTAGTAGACCAGTACACCACCAGCAACATCACACACAGCACAACTTCTTCTGTATACCTTCATACTACAGCATGTATGTACGTGATCCTAGCTACACACATGTACATGTATAAGCTCCACTGTGAACTTCACATTCTTCCCTCAGTATTCTTCCTGAGCATGCTGTCATTGAGAATGTAGCTAACCAGCAAGTCTTACTGCGGTCTCTGAATGGAGCAAAGATACTGGTCAACGGTCGAACAATGGAGGACGGAGGGGAGGAGGAGCTTCACCATAATGACAGGTGCGTCCAAGGGAGGCTGGGGCGGCAGGAGGGTGGGGGGGATCATATTGCCATACATACGTACAATACAGTATGTTTTTTATGCAAACATAGCTGCTCACTTTGGTGCCTCCTTCTCCGCTGCCTTACAAATACCCCCACCTATGTATCCCCCACCCCAGGGTGCTATTTGGGTCCAGTCATTTGTATGTCTTCCATCACCCCAAAGAGCTAGCCCAGCTGGCTAAAGAAGGGAGAGCCCCCAAACCTGTCACCTACGACTTTGCACAGGAAGAGATCGCTCAGGAGAAGGGTTTTGACATGTCAACCAAAGGGAAGAGCATAGGTGTGTGTGCGCGCGCGTGTGTGTGCGTGTGTGTGTGTGTGCATGCATGTGTACATGCGTGTGTGTGTGTGTGTGTGTGTGTGTGTGTGTGTGTGTGTGTGTGTGTGTGTGTGTGTGTGTGTGTGTGTGTGTGTGTACATGTGGGTATACGTGTGTATGGTAATGCAGTGTGGAATACCATTAATTGCATATCTGTGCCCATGACATTAAGTATATCCCAAATACTCTCTGGTCCCACCCACAGAGGACATCCTCCTGCAGGATGACCTAGTGTACCTCATGCCAATGGTGCAAGAAGCGAATGCCATTGCAGAGGAGCTCGGCAAGACTGTCACGTTTGAGCTCATTCTGGTCTCACCACAGGCCTTTGGGCAGGAGAATGGCAGAGCTGAGGTTGGCATGGCAACGGTTGTCCACTGCAGCTGATTCGGCATAATCACTCTTTGCACTGTCATGCTAGAGAGTGCATGTGTTTGTAGTTTGTGCACTGCTGCAGCTGCTGATGTTTGACACATTCTGTATATGGCAACTATGGGCTGTAGACACTATGCGTAGCACTAGTCTATAGCTGCTACTAGCCTAGCTGCATCAATCCCACACAGGGTGCCTGCTAGTCTACAGATAGCAGTTTTGTTAATGTTGTTTATACGTAGCATGTGGCAACTGACAGCACAGCAATATGAGTGCTGCTATATGCTAATCAATTTACTTACGTACCAGTTGGGGGTAGTGTGTGTTGTGTATGGGTGCCTGGTGATACATTCCTTTGGTGTGCGTCTGACGTGTGCTATTCCCCTTGTATAGGTGAGAATTCAGATGAAGAACGTGTCCACAGACCACTCCTGGGTGTTCCACTCCAACCGGTTTGTGGACATGCGTTATAAGATGCAGGAGGTATATCACAACTACATGCAAGGCTTTGACTGGAAGCCACAACCAGTGAGTGTATATACATACATAAATACATACATACATGCATGTAATGCACACACGATTCTCTGCTTATGTTAAAATGTTCAATGTTAACAAACATACATACAGTATACAGCAAAAATGGTACAGGTATACGTATGTACCATGGTTATAGCTGCGGGTGTACACACAGGTGTGGCACGTTAACTTTTTTCTGCGCATACCATACATATATGTGTATGTTCATCGTGCATGTGATGCATAATATTGTTATGTAGTTGTGTCTCTAATGTATGTGTCCATGTGTTGCGGCTGTGCGCCTATTGGTAGTAAGTATGCAGACATCTTTATATACTTAGTACTTGAGGTAGTGATGTGATCTCCCACGTACTGGGGCAGTCTGTGAACTGTCTGGTTGGGTGCTGTGACATCTCTCCCTCCCCCCCCCCTCACACACACAGGAGGAAGACCCCTTCTCCTCTCCTGAGAATGAACCCGTCCACATTGGATCAGCTCACTTGTTCCTTCAAAGTCTTGCATACAAGGTCAGACAATGTACTAACACATAAAATACATGCACTAGTACACACCAAACAGCAATGTACCCTGCTGGGCCTGTACTCCCATAGCAGCACAGGGCCGTAGCACCCAGTCTGGCCGGTCCGGCCATGGCCGGACCGTTTTTTGCTGCTGGAACAAAAATTCTAAATATTGAAGATATGCATTCTAAACACACTTTCAAATTGGGAAGGGGGTACTGGCCTAAGGTTAAACAATGTTCTAAAAGCAGAGTGGTCTTGTTAAAGTGTTGCAGGACTTAGTTTGAACAAGGAATAGCCAGATACTTAGTTCTCTAACCAACCTTAACGGCGGCAGTCATTTTATGGATGTCGCATGACGTTTTTGACGTTTTCTGATGCGTAAAATGGTGTGTTAATCGATCGCCGTGCAAAATCAGACAGCACAGTAGCGCTTCAGTCATGTACAGCGGATTTATGCAACCTTGCAACAGTTCCCACACCATGGGCAGTTGTTACCTAGGATACGGACTGGTACTGTACACACCTATTATATATCACCCTGTTCGTATCCTAGGTAACGACTACCCAGGTATGGGAACTGTTGCAAGGTTGCATAAATCCGCTGTACATGGATGCATGCATGCAACATGGTGGTATATATTTGTACATGGGAACATGTACGTAGCTTGAATGGGCATATGCATGCAATAGGATAGTCTCCTGTGGCAACCCTTGTTATTGCACACTCACATGTACACTTGCACTATAATACACAGGCGGAGAAACAGGGGATGGTAGCAAGAGCGGCAAAATGTTGGCAGATGTAGGGATGGGGAAAATGTATTCAAAGTCAGTGCATGTTAATGACCTGGGTTTTGCATGGACCAGCCCTCCTTGTTGCATGGACCGGCTGGCCCCCCTCTTTGCATGGACTGGCCCTCCTCCTGTCTTTGGAGGAAACATTTTTACACACCCTTTGCATTGATGGTGTCTTCTATTCAAGGGTAGGAGAGATTTGTGCTGCCTAGCACTGGGGAGACAGCCAAAAAAACACTAGATTTCGATTTTTAATGCGCACTCTTCTTATTTCAATGCATTGTATTACGTACCTGTTTCATGGCACTTGATCGCCTTTCCTGCTGTAATTGCCTGTTGGTAGATGTTACATTTTATCATACTCATTGAAGTGTTGATGGGCCTAGAATTGCTCTAAAAGTACTCACAGAACATCTAAATTTCAAAAATTTTTCTGGGGGGGCATGCCCGCAGCCCCCCCTAGTTTGCGTCACATCATCTATGGCCTGACCAGTTTTTATCTTAGTGCTACGGCCCTGCAGCAATGTAACCTACTGGGCCTGCACTCCCATAGCAGCAATGTACCCTGCTGGGCCTGCACTCTTATATACATGAACTTGCATGCGTATGTTGCACACACATAATATGATGCATCCTTATATGCTTGTACATACGTACGTATGTCATTGTGTGTGTGTGTGTGTGTGTGTGTGTGTGTGTGTGTTTGCATGCATGTGGATGTTACTGTGTGTGTGTGTGTGTGTGTTTGTGTGCGTATACGTATATGCATGTACGTACATACATGAATACGTACATGTGTCTGCTATGTACACAGATCGAGATCCAGGAACGTCTTCCTCTCACTAACTTCAAAGGTAGTGAGGTGGGCCAACTAACTGTGGAGGCACTGCCTTGCTTGCAAGACGGCTCCATTCCTGAGGACAATGAAGTGTTCCTGGAAGACCCTACCCAACTCATCGGGCAACCGCTGCACTTCACACTCAGTATCAAACAGGCCACGGGACTACCAACCCGATTCAACAAAGTACGTACAGTACATGCATTGATGGAAGTAGCATGAAATTAGGGATGTGCGTACAATTATGTCCAATTATTATGCCAATATCTCGTTAATCAGACACCCATTTTTGATCTGTTACTTGAATAGGATCCAATAGTCATACTGTTACTCACCCATGCTTTAATAATGTACGTATGTATAATTTATACAGTATTTACATACATACGTAATACATGTTCCAGTATTAACGTATGCACGTATACGTTACATGTACGTATATAGGTAGGTGATTTGTGTGGTCATCATTTGAAAGCTGTGTAACGCTTGTATATATAATATACAGTGCATGTGTAGGTATTCAACGGCAGTGTTACACCGAACTAGTCTACCACACTGAAGTCAGTCAAAGAGTATAAGCCTTAAAGGGAGGCAGTTGCTCTGTTCTATTGATGCTAACTGGTGGTCTGCACAAGAGTTTTTACACTTATAAATTAAGGATTAAAAGCTGTAATTAGGATTTAAAGTTTTAATTTAACTACAGTTTGCACACTTACGTACATACCCTTGTTTCATGGTCATTTGGTGCAGAACCTCCACTGTCGGTTCCACTTTTACCTCGATCCTGAGCCAACGCACACAGACACAGTCAATGGGACATCTGAGCCAGCGTTTGGCTACACCAAACACTTCACAGTGAAACCAGTCACTGAGCAGGTATGTAAGTGTGCGTAGCGTACAACACACACCGCCACATTGGGGTGATGAGATTGGAATTGATGAGTAGTCAGATTTGATGCAGCACCTGTACAGAGACACCAATCTGGTGTATACTGTAAATACTCAAGGCCTGACTATGATATTCATGAGCCAAACTATGTAATGTGTTTACGCATAGCATATCGCTTGTATCTATTGTAGTTCTTGGACTACCTGACGAGGCAACCGCTTGTCATTGAGCTGTGGGGGAATCAGAGTGATAGAGATGAGGCATTTGGACACGTTAGACCACCAAGTGAGAAGGGATGAATAAATGGGGCAGACTCTGGCTGTCCAAGCACGGTAGACTGCAAACTCTGTACTCCTGTGCTTTGCACACATCTGACTGCATGACTGTGTCCATCATGTAAGCATACACACAGGTATACCCACATACATGCGTACGCAGTGGTTAGGAAATTTAGAGTGGCCTTGTATATTTGCACACACTGCCTATATGTGCTCCCTCCCTCCCTCCTCTCTCTCCCTCTCTCCCCTCCCCTCTCTCTCTCTCTCTCACTCTCTCTCTCTCTCACTCTCTCCCTCTCACTCTCTCTTTCTCTCTCTCTCCCTGCTGAATTGGCACACATGTCCAATGTACCATGCGATGTTTATCTGATCACTGTGTATGCAGGTAAACCAGAAGGCAACTGGATTGCAAGGGCCCTGAAGCCCTCCAAAGGCAGCAGCCCGCGGCCCCACACCTCAGCTGATCACAGCTGTGGCAACTGTCAGGTGTTATCCAGCGAGTTGGTGGCATCGAAGAAGCGAGTGGACAAACTGGAGGAGAGGATGGTACGTACGTAAGCGGAGAACTTGCTAGAAAGCTCATTGATGGCAGAGATATCGATGTTGCAGTGAAAAGGGTGACCAAGTAGACGTGCGATAGTGCCACATTATGTGTATGTCAGATAAGGCAACACATACATAGGATGGTGTGGGAGGTGGTCCTAGTTAACACAGATTGGTGCCCAATCTGCCTCTATATGCAGCGAAAGATAAAGGAACTTGTAGAAAGTGCAAGAAGTGAAGGAATGGACAGCGTGCCGGTAAGCCCTTTGGGTAGGGCTACTGTACAGTATGTGCATGGGGAGTTGGATATGCTGCATTTTGAGTTAACATGCAATTAGCAGCTAGTCAACTGCCAAGAGCACACTGCTACAGAGTCTTCTCTCTTTCTTCCTGCTGAAGGTTGACCTCATCAGCCAGGTCCTTCAGAACCAGGCTGTTCGTGGGGCTCGGCTAAAGAGCTCCAAGTTGCCTAGCACTTCAGCAGGAGAGAGGGAAAGGCAGCAACAGGGGCAGGATGGGAAGAGGGAGCGAATGCAGAGCCAGGTCTGCAGTGTCATGTGATGTGATGTCATATGATGTCACGCTCATTAATTCTTGAACTCTAACCCTAACATCACCCCATTGTACATACCACACGTGATTTGCACACAACCAAAGGTCAAGCTGTTAATATTATTCATCACTATTCATGAATACTGTTATGTTGCAGCAGTGCCAGTTTATACTGCAATAGTAGCTCCTCATGCAGGTGTGAGTGACAAGAGAAATCCATTTCACAGCGGGACATTCTGGAATAAAAACGACACAGACTCTCCATTGTGTGTTCTCCTGATAGCTTCAGCTAAAATAGTGCTTATGTCAATCACCTAAGAATGCAAATGGGTATGTACATGTCAACGTGTTATGTTTAGCAGACCCATTAGTTCACATACATGCATCACCAATGGAAGACGCATTGCTAGACATTTCAAATCCATTCTGATTACAGTGCCAACTCTCTATTCCGGACACCTTTGGGGCAATTAGAGACGGGCCAAAGTGTCCTCATTAGAGAGGTGTCCTTATTTCAGAAGTAGTTTTGTACACATCTCTATGTAGCTGGGACAGTAGGCACTGTCTTCATTAGAAAGGTGTCCATATTTCAGAGGTAGTTTTGTAGAGAGGTGGCTGCCTAACTCAGTGACCATCTCAGACAGGTTCCACTGTAATGCATAGTGCATAAACTGACCTGCACTTTGGGGCACTGCGCACAGTTTAAGTCTTGTGGAATTGAGTTGGTGACAACCACCTTCTCAAGGGCAGATTCCGAAATGCGCTGCAAAGCTGGCCCAGAGAGCACCCCATGGGTCATGATAGCGTAGATCTGCTTAGCCCTGGCATCCTGCAGCCTGCAAGACGGGGGCGGAGAGTGAGGGCGGGGCAGGGCACAGTTTCAGCCATTTTGGCATTACTGAGCAGTATAGTGTGTGTGTGTGTGTGTGTGCGTGCGTGTGTGTGTGTGTGCATGTGTGCAGTACACTGATGTTACTCACTTCTGAGCAGCATGCATCATAGTGCCGCAGGTGTCGGCCATGTCGTCAATCAAAATGGCCGTTCTGTCCTGCACATCACCAACAAGCACCATGCTTGCAACTTCATTAGCCTTCTTCCGCTGCAAATAACAGTAGCGGAAGGATGATTGCAACAGTCAGCTCTCCCCAAGTGTCCCCTCATTCATCTGGCCATCTCTCTGTCTATTCATACAGCAGTCAGTGTGTCGCCAGTACTGTAGGCGTAGCTACATACAAAGCTACCAGAGTGTCCGTCAGCCTGGCCGTCTGTCTGTTCAACACATCTACTGGAATCTAGCTATATCTGTCCTTGTGTGTGTGCACATGTCCTGTCCGTAAAGGTGAACTGATTGTGAGCAGATACGTACATAGGAGAATCGATCGATCAACTGATTGCAGAAAGTTTAAGCATCATCGTGTAGGCCTTTGTCAGCTGCATACACAAAAACAGTGTTCAGTTTGTGTCTGCACCTGATGAAGGCTATACATCTGCTCACGATCAGCTTGCCTTCATCAAACAAATGCAGTACGAGCCTCTACGACATTATCGTCCTGTCATTGTCTGTGTGTGTGTCTGTCTGTCTGTATGCTTCTACTTACCTCTTTATGGATCAGGGCAAATGCAATATTGAGTTGATCAGCAATGGATGTGACCCTAATGGCAGAATGACAGAATGAGGAAGGTTAGCTGCACCACACGTGCACAGACAGACACACAACTGGTAATAAACAACGCCTTAGCCACTCTCTGCCACAAACAACAACACCCTCAAATAAACAAATCAATCATTCTGTATCCCTGCTATATATTACAGTGGATTTACGCAATCTTGCAACAGGTTCCAAATCTTTGGACAGTCGTTACCTAGGATACGGACTGTGTGACATCATAGTTGTGTACAATTTTGGTTCGTAACCTAGGTAACGACTACCCACAGTTTGGGAACCTGTTGCAAGATTGCGTAAATCTGCTGTAATTATGTCTGGGAAATGGCATAGCTACAGTCTGTCTGTCTTCAGTAGCAGAACCAGTGGAGGTGTCAGTGTAGTACTGTTTGGGGATAGAGTATATTTAGCACCTCAATGTTGAGATAAGCTGCTACACAAGACCACCACCATACCCCCAGCATGTACGTAGCTGATGAGAGCTCAGCAACTATTGAACCTGTTTGTATTCCTGAAACACTTCCTTTTCGTGAATTTCACAAACATTCTCGAACATGAAGTGTCATGAAAATGCTAACTATGTGCATAATTAATAATGAACCAAAATAGCTCGCCATTTAAAAAATGTTTATTGCCAATCCAAAATATTCCACTCAATAAAAATTTGATTGTACATGTCTCCCATTGACTCTCCTTACAGCCAACCCTCCCTAACGCTCTCTACACATGGACCCCAACACACACCTTTTGGCTCCACCTGCATCAGGTGAAACAACAACTGCCTCTTTCCAGTCATGGACATTCTCTTTAATCCACCTCAGCATGGCTGGCTCAGCATAGAGGTTGTCCACAGGAATATCAAAGAATCCCTGAATAACAGCCATGGAGGGAGGAGTAGGGATTTGATGGACAGTCAAGGTGACTGGGTTAATGAGGGTCATAAAATGTATTTGTGAAACACCATTCAGTGATAGCCAGTGACGATCGCTGTATGGTGCCTGGAACACTCAGTCATGGCCAACAATGGACAAGTGCAAGCCGATAGGTGTCCATGTCACAGTGTCCCACATCTTTGCTCCTCCCTCAGGCATCTCCCATCCTCATCCTTCCTTCATGCATGACGCCTTCCTTCAACCTTCTCCCTCCACTCCTCTCCCCTCTCCACCATCTCTTCCCCTACCTCCACCCTTCCTTTCCCCCTCATCTCCTTTCTTCTCATCTCTCATGCCTCATCTACTTCCATGTTCCATCCAATCCCCCCCCCCCCCCCCACCACCCCACACACCTGTATCTGAGATGCGTGAAGGTCCACTGTAATGATATGGTCAGCACCAGCCACTGAAAGCATGTTGGCTACGAGTTTAGCTGAGATGGGTGCACGGCTCTGTGAGGATGGCAGAGAGAGGGGACAGGTAGTTGGAATCAGCTGCCTACGGGATCAACATCTGTTGTATGATATTAGTGCATATGGTATATTGGAAATTACAGACCTACACATGCTACACACACACACACACACACACACACACACACACACAACACACACGCATGCACGCACGCACACACACGCACACACACACACGCACGTGCACACACACACACCTTATCCTTCTTGTCCTGTCGAGCATAAGGGAAGCACGGCAGCACGGCAGTCACCCTGGCCGCTGATGCCGTCTTGCAGGCACTGATCATGATCAACAGCTCCATCAAGTTGTCATTGACCTCTCCGCAGCCACTCTGAATGATGTATACATCTTCACCGCGCACTGACTCACCAATTTCGACACTTTGGGACAGAATGGTCAAGGAAGGGCCGATTAAACACATGGCGGGGCAGAAGTATGTACATTCATACAGCTGTGAAATAAGCACAGTGTTGGCGTAGGATCTGGTTGAATGAGTGAAACGTTTACACCAGGACAGGGGGCCAAATATATGGGCTTATGGACACAGCACAGTTTCCACCATGCGTGAAAGCAGTCAGGCATCACGTGACTCTAGCTCAAAGGAACATCTTTATACTTGTCCCGTTATAGTTGAGTCTTGTGCTCGTTTAGCACACAGAACAGGAAGCTTAATGTCTAGGCAGTGGAAAGCTGTGCTTGGTACAGTACTCCTGCCTTCACCAACATCCCATGTTCATCATTCATCATCAGCATAGCTGCCAGACATACATTAACCTTACCCCAGGGGGGGGGGGGGGGGGGGGCAATCCTGGTTCACTAAGTGCCCAATTACCCCACTTATGATGCTCACACGCACGCAATTAACCTTTGAACTACATTCATTGAACCTTGAATTGAAACTACGTACAGGACAAGTTTAATACCAATTTTGGGGGAATAGGAAATCTACATCGACTACTCATATATTTCCTTGCGCGGCTACACGCCTGACGACCGCTTCTGTTTCTTGAATACATATAGTGTTGGAACACAACGAACTTGTCCTCTCTAGTTATATATATATACGCGTATTACGCGTATAGCTACAGTACTGTCACGCTGCGAAAATGGCGCGCACGTTCACTCACCATGTCTCCTTGTTGGAGAACTTGGTCAGGCTAACCTTTCCCACGGAGATTCCCAGCCTGTGACAAACCTTGGCGCCCAAATCGGGATGGGAGCTCCCCGAAAACACCTTTATATTCGGCATTTTCGAATCACCATTCAATCCAAAAGAAGCCACCTTGTGCTGAGCGCCGTCACATGGGGGGGCCACGTGGAGCAGGTATAATGAAATTCATGAGTTGCTAAGTATTCTACCAGCCTACGTAGACATACAAGATGAAAAGAGTTTGATTATATTATCGCAAAATTTATGCTGTGTCGTTTTGTGAAATTGTGAAAACAGTTTCCTGTTGATAAAAGTGTATTCACAGTATACCAACATGCAACAATGTCAAGAATGAAGGAACTACCATTTCAGTTTTGGGTTAGCTTTGAAATTTTCGTAATCTTGTCGGCTGAAGAAAGATACCTCTGTCTCGTTCCCTACAAAGAAGACAGCAGATGCAGATGGAATGAGAGTCTTCGGTGGGTGCCCTTGTGTGCACAGGATTCTGTTGAACACACCAATTAATAGCCTCACGTACCCAGGCCTATTATAAATCAAGGAAATATGCATGTAACATTGCCATACACCAAGTTGTACTGGTTGGAATCCACAGCGCAATCCAGTCGGATTGCAGATATGCTATGATGTCACATGACACCTCACGTCCACCAATGAGATTGTGCATCAAAGTTTCATGTGCTTACTGGGAGATCCGCAATCTCATTGGTTGACGTGAGGTGCTATGTATGTGACATCATAGCATATCGTAATCTGACTGGGCTGCACTGTGACTTCCACCAGCACATCTTGTTGTATGGGCCAGGCCTAGTTTCCCCATATAAACCAGGGCTGGCTACATGAGGCTAGCTAGTCCATGCCACCTATCAGACATACACTGTAGTACAGTGTTGGCAAGCAATGTGGTGTGTGCATGAGCATACGGATGCCACTCTCCTCCAGTGTCCTGTCAGGATGAAGGATTAGGTCTTCATCGTCAGCAAGGTTGATTGCTATGTCATTCGTCTACAGAAGACACAACCAGAGACACAACCACACATTGCACAGCCACTGCTGTGCACAGAGTTGAGTCTCACACACCTTGGCTCCATGCACAGAGTTGAGTCTCACACACCTTGGCTCCATGGGCATGGTGGTGAATCTTGAAACAATCTACACACACACAGCAGACACACCACACCTTCAATACATAGTAGTCTCACATTGCCAGGCTGCCGTTTCATAAACTCCGCCTACTCAAAAGATGTGTAGGCGGAGTCTATAAAATAGACGCCTGGCTACACAAGACTAACCAACACATGCCCATTGTGCTGTCAAACTCAATTGCAATGCATGCTTTGCATCATATGCACGTGCAAATAACAATCCACCTGGTATGCAAGTTTTAACCAGCAGAGATAGTGTACACAATAGTTACTAGGAGACGGGTGGGTGTGGCACCAGGCACATAACTATGTAACCCGACTGTATCCTAGGCAACAACCACCCAGAGTCCTACACACACCCTGCCAGACATTGCTTCAGTGTGTTTTATGCTAACATACGTATACACACATTGCACTGGTGCCACGCCACTCCATCCTGCCTGTCACTCACCGTAGTGGTGCCTTCTGAAAGGTGGGGGCAGACCAGGCCACTCTTGAATCACTACACATGTACAGTATAAGAGTACCAAGTCATAGCTATACTATTATTGTACTGTAGTTGTGCACAAGTAATGTAATATTAATATCTACACACAACGTATACACTCTTATTGTACAATAGTTGTGCACAGTTAATACATTATTACATGCACATATCATTAGATGCAGTGCTGGGCAATATTGAAAATATGGCATGACGATATACAGACCAAGACATAATCTGGATATGAATAAATATTGACAATTTGACACCCAGCATAGATGTACATTTAATTTCTTAAGTAAATTAAATGAAACAATACTTGTAAAGAAGCATAATGATGTCAGTGGTTTCCCCTTAGACTCTCTAGCCCTAACTGCTGCATATTCCTTTGGGTGATGCTGGCTAGAACAAGTTTAGACCTGTCTTACTGGCTCCACAGACACAGGACCCACCACAACAACAGTACATGCCCCAGGCCCCAGCAGCAAACTCAGGAGGTAGTTAGCTATGACGATATTATTATTTGGCTAGATTGTCTGCGATAGATACAATTATTGTGTATTGTCAATACACGATATTTCCACATATTGAAATATTGCCCAGCACTAATCAGATGCACACAACTCAGTACTACATGAAAAGAACCTACACTGCATCTGGTCAACACATACGTCATATGACATCACTGTTTGAGCATAAAGAGTGATTTGAGAAGGTAGTACTGTAGAGGTGACTGGGGTCAATGAGAGAACACACCTTTTTCTACCCGCCTTTGAAACTCTCCCACCGTCTGTCCGGGGTGCACATCTCTGACTACCA
>OZ025880.1:1346312-1348812 GCA_964019415.1 Ianthella basta
TGTCCCCCAACTAGTCCCCATTCCTGTCCTCCTTATCCCTCTACTCGTCCCCCCTCCTGTTCCCCTTGTCCCACCCACCTGTCCCCCTCACCTGTCCCCCTGTCTCCCCTGTCCCCTCTCTTGTCCCCCCACCTGTCCCCCTTACCTGTCCCCCTGTCTCCCCTGTCCCCTCTCTTGTCCCCCCACCTGTATCCCACCTGTCCCCCCTGTCTCCCCTACCTATCCCCAATATCCCCGTGAACTTCCCTACGGAGTACCAGATACCCAATAAGGGACGCCTAAATCCCTGGGAGATGCCATAATCCCTAGGAGGTGCTAGATGCCCAATGTTTGCAGGAGATGCCTTGACCCCTCACCTTTCCCCCTCCTGTTCCCCCATGTATCTCCCTTGTCCCCCCTACTTGTCCCCCTGTCCCCCTGTACCTCTCCATGTCCACCCTGTCTTCCTTCTATCCCATCCACCTGTCCCCTAACCTGTTCCTTCTGTCCCCCCTGTACCCTCCTGTACCCCACCTGTCCTCACACCTAGCCTCCACCTGACCCCCACCTGACCCCTTCCCCCCTTGTGTCCCCCTTTGTCCCCTCACCAGTCCCCCCACCTTTCTCCCTTTGTCTGCCCACTTGTCCCCCCTCCTGCCTCATCCACCTGTCTCCTCACCTGTCCCCCTGTCCCCTCACCTGTCACCTGTCCCTCTGTCCCCCTCTTGTCCGCCCACTTGTCCCCCCTCCTGCCTCATCCACCTGTCTCCTCACCTGTCCCCCTGTCCCCTCACCTGTCACCTGTCCCTCTGTCCCCCCTCTTGTCCCCCACTTGTCCCCACACCTGTCCCCCTTATCCCCCCACCTGTATCTCACTTGTTCTTCCTGTTTCCTGTGCCCCCCATCCTGTCTCCCTACCTGCCCCACTTGTCTCCTCCACCTGTCCCCTATGTCCCCGTGAACTTCACTAGGGAGTACCAGATGCCCAATAAGGGACGCCTAGGGAGACGAAGGGAGACTATGGAGGATTAGGGAGACTACCAGTGACCTAGGGAGACTTACAGAGATCTCCATAGTCTCCCTAGGTCTCTGTAAGTCTCCCTAGGTCTCTGTAAGTCTCCCTAGGTCTCCATAGTCTCCCTAGGTCTCCCTAGTCTCCCTAGTCTCCCTAGGTCTCCATAGTCTCCCTAGGTCTCCCTAGTCTCCCTAGTCTCCCTAGATCTCCATAGTCTCCCTAGTCTCCCTAGGTCTCTGTAAGTCTCCATAGTCTCCCTAGGTCTCCGTAGTCTCCCTAGGTCTCCATAGTCTCCCTAGTCTCCCTAGGTCTCTGTAAGTCTCCATAGTCTCCCTAGGTCTCCCTAGTCTCCCTAGGTCTCCCTAGTCTCCCTAGGTCTCCATAGTCTCCCTAGGTCTCCATAGTCTCCCTGGGTCTCCCTAGTCTCCCTAGGTCTCCATAGTCTCCCTAGGTCTCCCTAGTCTCCCTAGGTCTCTGTAGTCTCCCTAGGTCTCTGTAGTCTCCCTAGGTCTCCGTAGTCTCCCTAGATATCCCTTGTCATCTCCATAATGTCGCACCTTATAGTCCTACACCCTTGTATGCAAGTACCATGGTTAATGCTCTACAGTGTAACAGCCTTTACTTGTTTCTGTCCTTTTTATGCCATCCCTATATCCTTACATTTTTGCAATTTTTTTATTATGTGTTTAAATTCTATGTCTTCATGCATCCTCCTTACTGTGTTCGTGCGAAAGAAGCTGACTCCCTCTCCCACACTCCACCATCCACTAGCCTGTTCACACATGATCAGCGGTCCAGTGTACCCTTCTTAATCTGTTTACTGGGTAAAACACACTGAGTTGCTTGTTACAGCTCTTGACATCAAGCTGTGTGCCTTTTGTTGATGTTGCACACACAGCTGGTGCCAAACTACTGTCCAAACAGCGAGCAGTTTGTTCGGGCGAGAGTGAATGCAGCTCTGCAAGATGTTGTACAGAAAGGAGTGCTTCAGTGAGTGAAGGGGTTTACTATTAAGCAACCCATGGGCTCTTAGATTGAGTGCTGTGAGGTGTAGTGTGTGTGTGTGTGTGTGTGTGTGTGTGTGTGTGTGTGTGTGTGTGTGTGTGTTATTTGAGATCCAGCAATCTACATCAAATGGTACAGTCAGTGAGATGAGAGATGAAAGTCACATAACTTCATCAGAAATAGTTTAAATGTGTCTTCGTGTTGAAAGGGTATGTACTGTATATGAATATATGGAATTTAATCATAAGGGTGGTATAGTTTGCACATACACTTGTGCATGCATGCCCACACTTGCAAGTCATTAGATTAAATATGTTTATCAGCTAACAAAGGCTTGAAACATCCTGCATGCAGTAAGTGAACTTTCATCCTTCCGTTATGTACACGAGATTCAGCCCAAGTGCTACCACTGCAGTAATCCTGGTATACCCTATACTGTACATAGCCATGAGTCTCTATACCACTTATCTGTAGACTAATCAACATTGCGGGTCTACTGTT